>CAUJNA010003436.1:127500-190000 GCA_963377175.1 Effrenium voratum
GTTTTTGTTGTTGTTGTTGTTGTTGTTGTTGTTGTTGTTGTTGTTGTTGTTGTTGTTGTTGTTGTTGTTGTTGTTGTTGTTGTTGTTGTTGTTGTTGTTGTTGTTGTTGTTGTTGTTGTTGTTGTTGTTGTTGTTTTTTTTTTGGGGGGGGGGTTGAGGGGGTGAGGGGTTATCAAAGTCAGTTTGATAGGTTGTCTTTTTTCTTGCGGCTTATCATGGACGGCTTCTACTAGGTAGGGCTATTCCCAGGGTGAACGGGCACTCTCCGAAGGTCGCGGTGTTGCAGCCTTTGCGCCTGAACAAAGCCACCGCCGAAGCAGTGTGTGGCGTGCTAAAACACTCACTTGCAAGCCCCAAGCCGGCCTGAAATGACATTTTTTCTACTTTTGGTTCTACCCTTTTTTGGTCCATGTTAAGACATGAGCTCACAAGGTTGACCTTCCTATTTCTGGGTCCTTTAGGCCTGTTCAGAATGCAATGATGGAGGGCCCCTGTCTTTTGCAACAGCCAAGTTCAGGGGTCTCCTCCAAACTAGTTTTTAGGCAACGTGCGAGACAGTGTCAGAAAAGGTGTTAGCATTTTTTTGCGCACCATTTTTCTCTAGGCCAAGATCTGGTGCAGACACCGCCACTGCGCGAGCCGCCGCATGGCTTAGCACCCAGGACCTTGAAGACCAGAGTCACGGATGACATGCGCCGCGGCACCAAGAACTACACCGGGTCCTTCGATGCGGTGATGCACCTCGGCCCCGATTGAAAAGGGCGGAGCTTGCCAGGGGTCGATTGCTATTGGGTTGGATCTTTAGACTTTGACTTTTCGGGAAATCAAGGAGATTTCCACTAAACCCACAAAAAGTTAGACTTTTGCAGAGGGGTCAACAACCAAGTTCCACGGAGCCTTTGAAGGGACATCCTGTGACCCCTGTTGGAAGCTCCAGAAGCTGGAGGAACAGTTTTTGGGCTCCAAGTCGATCAACTACAAGTGGTGAAAGGAACATCACCTTGAGAGCGAAAGGAAAGGCCGGCGAATTGGCCCGAGGAGTCGAGGCTTTCACATGAGGAAGGATATCTTGCACACCCCTGTTCGTCCTTAAAACGCACTGACCCATACTGACCCCCTTCACAAAGAGGCAGTCAGTACTCCACCGTGTGTTCTTGGCATGGGTTGAGTGTGTTTGGGGTCTTCCCTTCTGCCAAGTCGATTGCAGGTGTCTGCCAGGTTTGCCAGGAGGCCCTTGAGGATGTTTTTCACAGGGGGCAAAGCTGCTAGTTTTGTGTTGGTGTATCCTTGCACAAAGAGTTTCGCACCATTTGGGTTGGATGAAATCCTATGACCTCTCCGACTTGTTTTCGCTCAAAGTAGAGAAAGCTGCCAACATTGAGGGAGCGCCCCCTTTTTTGACCTGTTTTTTATACCCTTCACACTGTTTTGGACCTACGCCGCGGTTTTTCCCCGAATTGAGGGAAGCGTCAAATTGACGGCGGTGAGACGCGCTCAGCCAGGAAGATCTTGAAGAACGAGGGCCCGGCGGGCTTGTACATGGGCCTGGTGCCCACCATCGCCAAGCAGGCACGCGTTTCCCCTGCCGAAGCGTTTTGAGAGAGCGGTTTGAGCGGCGGCGGCGGCGGCGGCGGCAACAAACACGCTTCAGAGGTGTTGGTTTCTTTTGGGTGTGCTTTGTTGAGGCGGGAACGAGGGAGGGATGGAGGGGAAAGATTGCTGTTTTCTGCTGGGCTTCTTTTGAATTGAACCATTGGTTTCCTTCAGATTTGGGGGAAACAAGAAACTGTTGTTTTTTGAGACGGGAGGCGTTCATCGTTTTCCGTTTGGGCCAAACACAAGGTTACATTACGTCATTCAGGGTTTAGCCGAGAACGGGTTTGTGAACTTGACGATTTCTATGGGAGGTAAACGACATTTCCCTGTTCAGGAGGATTCGCGCAACAAGGTTTTTCAATCCAACCCCCAATGAGCCTCCCCCCAACAAACAACCCCCTGCTTCGGGATTGCCTTAAGGCCTTGAGGGGTTGCTCCCACAAACGTGCCTTGCCGAGGCGTTGCTAAGGGTCTTCCATGTTTGAGCATCAAGCGGCAATTGGTCTCAAACAGCTTGACTCAAAGCGAACGGCTCCGCGCCCCAATACAAGTTCAGCTAGAGAATTATGGCATGCGTGTCTGTGTGCATGCAGATGTGATGGATGCCCTAGATACAAGTAAGATCCGCCTTTCCACCTACCGCAATTGACTAGGTGTGGTCGGTTCATCTGCAAGTTTTTTCTCCAACCTTCGAGAAAAAAACAAGGTTTCTGCGCCAAGCCATCTTTGGAAGGGTCACCACGCATGTGTAGCTGTGTTCTAAAACTTTTGGTTTGGTTCCGTTGGTCTTCTTCTCGTGCGAGGCTGCAGAACAGCAATTTTTGGTCCGGGTGCAGTAAAGTTACCCTCTCTTCTACGAACATAGCATGCAAGGGTACCTGGAACATTGGTTTCCTCTTGTCAAATGCCATCTTAGTGGGAGTGAGCGTGCATTCTCGAAACTAGCTTTTAAATAGTGGTTGAAAGGGAAACCCCTAGGACCCAAAAGTGGTTGCTTGGAATTCCGCATCATGCAACCACTTCAAGGGCCCTAGCAAGTGAACAACCAAAGCAGGCTGAGGATATTGCATCAAACCAAACCAGACGTCCACTTCTGTTGTTGTTATGTTGTTTTCGACATCCAGCCTTTTGGAACCACGGCCCGCCTTTGAAACACAGGTTGCAACAGAAACTGCTGGAAACGACACTCTCTGGATTCTCCAATTTGGCAGCGTTTCACAGAATCGGGGAAAGTTCAACGCAACACAATGTTGGTTTTCACACAGGTTTGATCATACATGCTGTGGATGGGCAAAATCTTGCACCTAAGAAACCTGGAGAAACCCTGGCTTGATGATTCCCCAGTAAATTCCAAGTTCCCCCAGTAGTGCCCTTTACGCTTTGTCGGGGGAGGGTTCCCCTACTAAAATGGACTACAGAAAAAAGAAACGGTACCCTTATTCTAACCTCTCTACTAGACGAACCAACACTGATTTCCCATGGCTTGGACTCCGCCCCGGTTTTCTGCACCTCTTGGCTCGCGCGAGGCCACGAACCAGGCGGTAAGATTCCCGGTGCAGTTCTACGCGAAGCAGTATCTCACAGGCCGGACATGGGGAGCCAACGTACGGTTTCATCCTGAAATTCGAACCATGAGATCAACAGGGGTTCATATCAAAACACGGTTGTTTACCTCATAAACTGTCATTCTCTGATTTTTTTCCGCCCACCATTCTTTTTTGGGCCTGAACCCAACATTAAGTATACGTAAATACATATATATATATATGTATATTGCACAGGGGATCCTCCAAGAAACCATCAAGATATTGACTGGGGTCCTCAGGCCGACATGGAAGAGCTTCAGGTGGATTCGCATCACTTCAGGTTCTGGGTGCGCCATACCCCGGCATTGGGGGTCCCCTGTTTTGTGAGAATTCCCGGAAAGTGACTCTTGAAAAAGACCACACTCGCTGCCCACCAGTTGCAATCTGAGGCTGTCTTTTTCTTCTTGTTTTGGCATACATGCCAAAATCTTCAGAAGGCAGCTACCCAAAACCCCGAAAATTCAAAGAGTCATTCACTGCCAAGCTTGCGGGTTCCGCATTGTAGAACCATCTTTGGCAAAGGTCAATCTTTTTTAAGGTACCCTTTTGTGGTGGTTGTGAAGTGGAAACCACAATTGGAAACCACATTGACAATTTGGATACCGCCTGTTGCCCCCAACCTGAGAGCGAAGCAAGGGTTCCCAGCCAACCTCTTCAGAGCCACATGAGGGAGGCCTTGTGCTGAGCCGGGGCTAGAAACGAGAAAACTCAACTACCCAAATTCCACACTTTGTGTTTGGGCTGGGCTTTAAAACAGACGCACTCATTTTGGACAAGGTCGCGCACCGGAACTTCCAGTTGCCATATCCGATAAATCTACGCATGGGGACAAAGTCTGCACCGAAAGGTTTCACCGGGAATCCTGCGCAGACCGAGTCAAACCTAGAAGGTAAACTGTCTAGAACAAGGCAAAACATATCCAGGTGTGTCTTTTTCGAGGTACCTCCTTTGTTTTGTTCTTTCTTTTTTTGGTGAGCGGGGGGTAAGACACCAAGAAGAAAACTGAGGTCGCTCATGTGGGGTGTCTAAAAGACACCCTAGATGGGGCAGGGTACAGCAAGGAAGCAGTCCACCTGGCCCATTGAGGAGGAATTCCACCCCTTCGGGAGGGCTCCCAGCAAAATCCCCCGACCCCCATTGAAAACATCCAACTTGTGGTTTCCTTTAAGGGAACCCCTGGGTTCATTCCCTCATTCCCGACTGAGCACCAGCAAGATATAGATGGTTTGGCCGCGAAAGTCCTTAAAGACTCAAATCCCCGCAACATAGTGTTCACTCAACACCGATTCTCACACATGAATCACCTCTCCGTCTCTCAATATTGATGGAACGCCTGAAAGCTCCGTCAAAAGTGATTGCCTGGCCATCTGTCCAACACTCTCTTTGTCCAGCATAAGGGTCCGTTGCCATTCAGCACCGCTGCCCTTTGGCCCAGACATGCATGTCCACCCCACCCCCAGCCCCCGAAACACACCCCGCCACACACCCGAAAGCCGCAACCCCCCAAACCCGCAAATCCCCGCACCCCAGTGGGCAGTATACACTCCCTGAGGCGTACCTATCAGGGGACCTGTTTCCCAGGTGCCCGGCCAAGATAACGCCAGCCAAGATGAAACAAGTCGCATGTCTCTTGGTCAACCAGTAATTCCCCCCTACAGGTGCATTCCCCCCTACAGGTGCACGGGCTGTGCCCTTTGCCACCTGAGACAAGGAAAGGTGATTTACCCATAGAGATGTCACCGGTAAAGACAGCACTCGCCAGGAGGGGACAAGAGCCTGGACGCCAACCCCCTCTACAACGGCACCGCGGGCGCCTTTGCGGGCGCTGTGTCGGTGCTTTGCACCATGCCCCAGGAGAGGGACTCAGAGCCATAGGGAGCCATGCGGCCTGACTTGTTTTGAGGACGAGTGACTATTGACTATTGGAGCCTAAAGGGCCATCATCTTCCCATGGCTTCCCATGGCTTCCCTTCTTTTGGCTCTGAATTAATGGACCCTGGGCGTGCAGGACACTGTGAAGACCAGAATGCAGGGAGAGGAGGCGGAACCGGGGGAAGTGAGAGCTTGCCAAGTCGATGGGCATTGTGTGGACGGGGTTTGCTGCTACTGTTGCTGCTGGTCGTGGTGCTGGCAATACCGCTGGTGGTGCTGGTGGTGCTGGTGGTGCTGGTGGTGCTGGTGGTGCTGGTGGTGCTGGTGGTGCTGGTGGTGGTGCTGGGGTTGGTAATGCTGGTGGACATGCCGGGCCTGCATCTAAGGCGCCCGATAGCTACCCTTGTCACCAACCGATTTGCTCTTGTTGTTTGGCAGGGTATTTTCCCTTAGCCCCGATTTGGTCTTATCTCCACTGAACCTCAAAAAGGGGGGGAGTTTGGCATAGTCTTGGTTGTCGAGGGGTTGCGCGCAGTCATTTCTACAATTATTGTGTTCGGTGGGAATGACGTGCCCGCTCCCGTTTGCTCAAATCAGGTCACTTCGCAAGTGGTCAGCTTGGCTTATGGCGATATTTGCCAGCAACTGATCGCATTCTGCCTAAGTGGTGCTTGGTGAACAGGATTTGGTTGGATTCCTGCTTGTTACTTTTGTTGTTGGAGCGGCATGTCTCAAGCACATGTGCGTGAATGCCCGTCCCTGAGAGTTGCTTACCTCACTGGAGTCTTAGGGTTTGGGGTGCTCACTTCTGTGGGACGAAATTGCACCAGTTGGTAGGCGGGTTTGTGTCAAGGGTTTCCGTGAAAAGAGACAGGCCCGGTTGATACATGCACTGAAGCTGCTTGAGGTGTTCCGCGCAGACCCGGGGAAAATCGGAAACCAACCATTCATCTTCTCGCTGTTTCATTGGAGGGACCGTCTCTGCTCCTTATGGCTACCTCCCCAACCAGTGTTCCATTTCCTTCAGCTGTTATGGATCCGGGGAACTGTTTTTGGTGGTTTCCCAAGAAAGGGTGAGAATCATTCAGCCAAGGAATTGTTAAGCCCGGTGCCATTTGGGGCTCCGACCACCCAGTGAGTCCTTGCGAGTCGGTCCAAACTACTTTCCAAGTAGGTTAGAACATGGTCAAAAGGGGCCGATCACCACAGTTACCCTGCTTAAGCTGGTTGGACATCCAAGTTCCGAGATTCGTCGCTACATGTCCGGTATCCTTCATCGAAGCGTTCTGCCGAAGCGCCTTCGGAATTTCGATTCCTCGGATGTTCAACCGAGGGTATACCCATGTCAGTGGGGTGGTTGTCCCCTGATAGTCACTGGGTCCCCCAGTAGTGCCATTTTGCCCTTTTTTGCGGGAGGGTTCCCCTACTAAAATAGACTACGGAAAAAAGTTGGTACCCTTCTTCTAACCTCTCTACTGGAGGACCTAGATCATGGTCAAAACCTACTTGAGTAGTTCGAGCCCAAGTAGCGCCAGGCCAAGAAACTCTACAAGAGCACCATGGACTGCGCGATGCAGATCATGAAGAATGCGCCGCCGAGTGAGCTATGTGTTTTGCGGTTTGGGCTTGGCATGCACTCGCTTTGAGGCGTTTTGCTTTCATGCCTTGCTTGAAACTTGGGCCTCAAAAACGGATGCTCAAAAGGGGCCAAGCCATGCCCTTAGCGTTTTAGCTTGTCAGTGTTTAGCGCGGATTGCCATTTAACCCACTAAACGTGAAACTTTTAGCGGGGATGTGAGGACAGCCCAGTGAAATTAATATTTGCTATTGTCCCTTGTTGAGATTTGAAGGGAATCAGTTTCACTACTGGAAATATGCATGTTTTCTCTACTGGTATTGGGTTGGATCTTTAGGCTTTAACTTTTTGGATGCCCCTCATAATTCCTTTTAACCAGCAAACAGTTTTTAACTTTTTGCTGGGGGATCTACAGCACTCAAGTTGTTTTTTTCCCAGGCGAAAAGGCACATAGAAGAAAACACCCTGAAGCGTATGCCAGCTCTGCTCGCTCCAGGTTGCATTGTGCGTTCCTGCGTGGCTTCTTTGGTGCATTCTGCCAAGGGATGTTAGGCCTGAAACAATATGAGTTGCCAACTGGGTTTTCAAAGCACTAAAAGTTATTCGCTTTTTAAAAGGGGAGCAGAAAACCACCGAGGCTTGCAACACTGAGCCTTACATCCGCTAACGTCTCGAACCTAACGGGGGTTCTGATGACGATTCTCTTCTAGAAGTTCGCCCCAGGTTCCGGTTAGTGGCCGGGGTCGATTTCCGAAAAGCAAAGGACCCCGTTACATTGCCAGACTTCACCAATCTTGCCCTTGCCCACTTTGGTTCTGTCTCTTTGGGTCTTTTCAGACACCCCAACAAGCTTGTACTTGTTGCACTCTGTTCAACCCCCCTCTTTTTTCACCAATGGGTTTTCCTATTTCGGTGTTGCCACTTTTGTAAATCGGTCCAAAAAATAGCTCGAACTCTTTTCTTTCCCCAAAGTGCAGGTCTCGAGTCAGGAATTCGACCTCCTCTCGGGAGAGCGAATTTTCGAATTTGGCGCGACCGAGGAGGGCCCCATGTTCTTCTACTCGGGCACTTGGCCGCGCATGATCCGAGACTCGGCGCTTGAGGGTGGAAGTTCGGTCACTAAGAGTCTCTTACCCGAGCCTCCCCTCCCCAAAGAAGAAGCAAGAAGAAAACGAAAGGATCGGCAAAAAAGAAGAAGAAGAAAACAAAGACAGCAGGCCTTGAAACCCCACCAGCGAAAAAGCCACTGGCCTTATTTCATGGTTGGTGTTGGTTGAAACCTTTTTCCAATTTTTGCTAAAATTGTGGTTGAGTGATGTTGAGATCCAAATCCACTGAACTGCTAAACTTTGAGAATTTGTGCTCCCCAAACCCAACGTCAACCAAGATTTTGCTTCTAGTCATTTCTGGTTAGATGGTCTTGGACTGGCATTTGTCGCGCAACTTGCGCGCGAGAAACGAGTTGAAGGCCTAGAATGGAGGGCAGCACAACGGTCAAGGGCATTTGCAGGTGCGCGTTTTTTGGATGCAGGAAGCCGGTCCATGCTGCATTTCAAGCTTGCTGTGGTGGTATGTTGCCTAGGTCCCTTTCTCACCCCTTTTTTTGGGGAGGGTTCCCCTACTAGACTACAGGAAAAAGAAAAACAACAGGTACCCTTATTCTAAGCTCTCTACTGGAAGACCTAGTTGCGTCATCCACAGCTCCAAAACCCATACCTGGAAATGCCCTGCGATGGCCAGGAGTATCCCTGGATGTGGGCATCACCTTTGCCATCTTCCCAGTCCTCGGCAAGCTGATCTCCTTCCCCTACTGATCCGGATGCAGTGCCCAATGGTTCATGTTTGACCATCCTCCCTGGGGCTACTAAAAGGCTAAATGAATGACTACACCCATTTTCCGCTTCTCATGACGAAATGTGGGTTAAAGTACCTCGCAACCCCATTTTGGATACTTGAGCCCTTATAGTATTAGGGTTTTCTCCACCATGATTTTACATTTTAGGGTAGTCCTTTGCTTTTTCGAATCAGAATCTGAGCACACGGGCTGAAGGAAAAGTCTAAGGTATGTTCCCATTTGAAGCGGTCAGAATTTACGGAGAAGGAACGTAGTCTACACTTAGACATCCATATAGCTCAAGATGCTTGAAAGCATGGAAAACGACAGGGGACTCTCAAACAAACGATACCTTCGTGTTATAGCCCAAACGCTGGAAAACGATAGGGGACTCTCTAAATTCGAACGTACTTACTGTGAACAACATCTTTTGACGGAACTTCATTTGGCGGGCGGTCTTGCAACCAAAGCGGAACAGCGAATTGAGCTGAACTACAGCTTAGGGGTTTGCAGCGGTGGACCGTCTTCCTGTGTGTTTCCCCTCTTCGGAGTGAGTAAAGCATCCGCTTTTGGGCAATCTTAGCATGAGTTTGCATTGAGTTTTGCTTTCAGTGTCGTGGTTTCGTTTGGGACTTCTACGGAACCCCGCGTTGTTCCCGCTTGCAACCAGAGAGTGAAGCAGCACGTGGTTCTTCTTTTTGTTTTTCCGGGTAGCTTGAGGCTGGTGGGTGTTCGCCCGATTGGCCTCCGCCCCTTTTTCCACGTCCACGGGGATGGTCCATGTTACACGTCTGCAAAGGACGGCCTGCGCGCGCGGCCTGCGTGGCCTGGAGCGGAAAGGGTCGTAACTTTCTCATGGGTGTCCTCGTAACTGTTGGGTTGGACCTTTAGACCCACCCCCACGCAACAAATGCAACCCCCCCACCCCCACCCCCCCTCACCACGTTAAGGTAGGGGGAAGCTTTTAGACTCTAACTTTTTGGTTGACATCAAGTTGCGGTTTTCCGAACTAAACCCCCCCCAAAAACCAGCTGAGCTTTTTGCCGGGCCGTTGCAGCAAGTCCTGGGCATTCCAAGCATCGTGACCCCAGCTCTTGGATCCCAACTTCGAAACGTGGGGGGGGGGGGCGGTTTTTGGGGGGGGGGACTGAGACGTGTGATGGAAACCAGTTCCAAAAAGCTCCCAGGGTTGGGAAGTTGAGATCGACACTGAGGGTTCCAATTGTTCTACCTTTCGTGTCACTGGTTGGGAGATGTTAAGTATGAGCACTCTGAGCACTCAGTCCGAAGACGGCCTTGAAGCCTTTTGGAACTTTTGGGTTTCCCTTTTTCGGGTTTCCAGTTTTCGTCAGTTCCTCCCACCTGGAGCTGAACAGACCTAAGTCAAGCTAAGGTGATTCCCAGGTCCGTGAAGTGAGAGCAATCCATTTTTCCCACCAACGGAAGCACCGATTGAGTCCGGCTGGGGGCCCAAAAAGGCGTTTTACCTTCTACAGATGGGAGCCCGACCTGGCGCAAGCCAACTGGGTTGGCCGGATCATTTCCTCGACAAGTTGGTGTCTCCATATTCGCATTTCGTCGGCCTTTGGACCCTGGGTGGCAAATGGCCACATTTGTCGTGTCCGTTTTTTTGTGGGTGGGGGGGGGGGGCGAAGAGGAAATCAAACAGGCCAGAGTCCTGGTTTTGCAAAAAAAGTAACACCGGGAGAAGGACCCGGCACATTGAACCTTGAACTTATGGGTTGAAGATGTGATTCCGCTGCCTCCCGCAGCTTTTGCAGGACTTCAGCTTGGTAGTCGGCCTCTGGTCGGCCTCTAGTTGCGCCCTTTTTCGCGTTTTGTTTCTCTCCGGGAGTGGGGAACCACCAGCAAAAGAGTATGAATTTAATTGTCAGTTGCCCAAAGCCGGCCTTTCATCCTTTCCGTTTTCGGCGAATAAGATTATTTCTTCCTCATGGCCGGGGCGTGTTGGAAATCTGGCAAACTGGTTTGGACACGGCTTGCCCACCTGGGAAGTGAGTCGAGGCTTAGGAGCCAACTGGGAACTTTTGGCCGGTCAACTCAGTGGTCTCCTTTTCAACTCGAAGCTTGCTTGCTCGCTTCTGCGCGGCGGCGTCAGAAAGAAAAAGCGCGCCGCGATTTCGGTGAGCCGTTTGTTTGAAGCCTTCCTTTGGTTTTTGGAGGTCTGGGCCGCTTTCCTTTTGTTTCGTCAAGTGGCTCAAATCCCCAAGGCAATTCAAATCACCAAAGGGTAAGATGATTCGAGATTGAAGGTGTGCTTGGATGGCCGGCTCGAGTCAAAGGTGGTCATCCCTGGTTGCTGACTCCCCTATGTGGC
The DNA here is from genome assembly GCA_963377175.1 of Effrenium voratum. Classification (NCBI taxonomy): domain Eukaryota; class Dinophyceae; order Suessiales; family Symbiodiniaceae; genus Effrenium; species Effrenium voratum. Next base: position 138,303 of record CAUJNA010003436.1, read on the forward strand.
CGATGTGCAGGGAAGTTTCACTTAGGGATGGGGCGGTCATCCGAGTGTGGCAACAACTTGATGGTCTTACTTTAGATGGACGAAATCCTGCACCACCTAAAAACCCCTGGATTGATGATTCCCTTGTGAATACGAACCATGGTTCGCCGTGGTTCAAAGTGGTGCGAACGGATTTCGTCCATCCACGGTAGGAATGTCGCGCACTTATGAAATCTATGGTGCCATAGGTGTCCTTTTTGGTTGTTGTGGCGGAAAAATAGGTTCCAGTGGTTTACCTGGTGGTTTAATCACCTACCAGGGAAACCCATCTATTTGCCTAAAAGGACACGTGTGTGGTACCCAACTGGAAGTGTGGAGACGCTCTGGAGGCATTCCACCCTTGGAAGAAGAAGTTGTGAAGATATGGCCGTGGTTGTCAAAACCGTTTTGGGATCCCATTTTGGTTGGGGGGTAGGTGCACCACCCATTTTGGAACCTATTTTAGTGTTTTTTTTTCCCCCTCACCCATGGCCATATGTGGTCATGAGCCACAAGCAAATAGGATGGGGTAGTAGGAGACCGCCCTACTAGTAGCATGTTTTTGGCAAGCCATATTATTTTTGTACCAGGCTTTGACTGTGACTCACGTCGTGTTGAATTTGTTTGGTTTCAGCGGGCAGTTTACTTGGGGACGACCAGCTAGGATATTGGATCTGTCTTGTTTTGAGGGTCTCTCAGTCTTGGTGGCTCGCAAGGAAGCCAAAACGAAGCCCACCCTTTGGGGGCCGACACCCACATGGCTTATCAGCGAGCATTGTGGATTTCAGGTATGTAACAACTGGGTCCATCCAGGTGACTCTCAAAATGGGTGTTCCTTTTTTTGGAATCGGACCCAACAGATTTCAGTTTTCCTCGTGGTTTCCCTCCAAGAATCCCCCCCTCCCAAAACGGGTACCGAGCCTCAATAAACCGAGCCATCCAAATGACTCCTGCTTGCCCTCGCCATTGGCTCGGGCCATTCAGAGCGGTTCCGTTTGGATTTCGTGCGCTTCTGCTATCCTCCCTCCCCAGCTATTGCAGGGTAGAGATCTGTGTAATTACCACAGCTGCGGGCCAAGTATAGCAACGATTAAGCACACGTATCCCTTTTGGCAGAACCCAACCGTATGAGGCTGGAAACGGTGGGTCGCGCGCGAAAACGTTGGCTCGCGCCAGGTGTCTTCCTCTGACGGCTGGTTGCGCAAGAAGCCCCTTGGCGGGTTTTTGGTGAGAGACTCGAGCTGCAACTTGTAGGTTATCCCAGTTTAGAGACTGGGTGGTATCTGGTTGATCATCCCCATGGCTACAACTCAGATGCCCAGTGGCCCCTTCCTCCTGCTAAGTGGGATGTTCAGCCAAGTTGCCCTGTGGATTCCGCCCTTGTCCCTCTTTTTTGGGAAGGGCTCCGACTCAATTACACTCAACCAACCAACAAAGGATGCCTTTCGTTTTTTCCCATGGGCATCTGAGTTATAGCCATGGGGACGATCAATCAGTGGGTGGGGGGCCCCTGTAAAAGTCGTCTGAATCCCAGGCCAGGGAAACCTGCTAATAGGACAGGTTCATTACTTTGGGGTCGACATTCAGAGGTCTAAGAGCTCCCCTTAAATCTATTTTAAGCTGCAGCTGGGCCTCCCTCTTCCGTCCCCCCCCCCGGCGGGTGTCCTTTTTTGGGGGAGGGTCCCTTGGTTAGGTTGTCACTCAGCTGTTTGGAAGAAACAGAAGTGGCGGGTAGCACAGTTGGGGCGGATCTAACCAGGTGGCTGCGTTGCTGGGATTCGCGTTTGAGGATTTTTGAGGCGGCGCTGGTTTACCTCGTGGGTAGTGCACGGCTTTCTCCTTGTAGCCATTCGGAGGACGGCTATCGCGCCCAACTCGAAAGCCCTGCATCGACAAACCTCCGCCTAGGCTGGCCAACATCCATCGGAAACGTGGAGAGCGGCTTGGCTGCGGTGAGCAAACCAAATCAGCCATGTTTGGGGCTCTTACGCCCTGAGTTTCTGGACTGCATCGTGAGTGGCCCAGACACAGTTCATATTTGTTGTTTCTCAGGAAGTTAGGCTAGGTCCCGCAGTAGTGCCCTTTCCCCCCTTTTTGGGGGGAGGGTTCCCCTACTACAGAGAGAAGTTGGTATAACTATTCTAACCTCTGTACTGGAGGACCTAGTGGGGGTTGTTCAAAACTAGTCCTAATCCCTACTACCGCTGGAACCTCGAGCCATTTTGCTAGTGAGGTTTGACATGTTGCCACTTTCTTTGGTCCAAGGGAAAGTATGTACGCCCTGTGGGTATAGCGCCTGCGGGGCGCAGACCCTGAAAATTAGGAAGAGGGCCCCCTCCAAGCATGGCCTGTGGGAGGCTGCCCTTGGAATGGTCTAGGATGCCTGTTTGCCAAGGCGCACCAAACATGCATGTCCTACATTCCCAGCGGGAAGTTTGCCTTTGAGAGGGCTTTTCATGGTATGCATTGCTTCCAAGACCTCTGGTAGTGTTGCCCCGTTTGTTAAAGCGGTAGCGTCCCTCCAAGATAAGCCACCGCAACAAAAGGCGCACCTTCTTTCCCATGGGCGCAAGGGAGGTCTGGGGCGCTTTTGAGTCGAAGGCCACGTGTCACGATGCTTGGACCTAGGAAGCGGCCTGGGAAGATCTGCGCCTGCACCCCAGCAGGGCTGCGCTAAGGTCTTGCGGCCTTTCTCTGTTCGCAGTTATTTGACAAGGTTTTCCAGTAGTGCCCTTTCTCACCGATTCTTTTTTGGTTGGGAGGGTTCCCCTACTAAAATAGACTACAGAAGAAAAAAGGGTACCCTTATTCTAACGTATCTACTGGAGGACCTAGTTGAGAAGCATGGCAAAAGAAGCGAATCAAAGATGTGCAGAGCTGTTTTGACTCCCCAAGCCAGCCATTTGCTCCGGTCCCTGAGGTGAAGGTGAGTGTGCAACCCTTTTCAATTTCTGCGACTGTCCAGCTGTTGGCCAGCTCTTGCCTATGCCATGTGTTCCTTAAGCTATAGGGTGGCCCAATGGTTGACTCTAAGCAAACAAAATGTCGCATGACTAAAGCCGCGCCAAAACTAACGCCATGCTCGATCGGCGCTAAATGAGCACCTGCAGGTTCAGACACAGGTGTGTCCAAAGTAGGGTAAGTAGGCTCTCAAAATGGTAGGACTCCTTTTGGAGTCCCTGGAAACATCCAAAAGTTGGGGCTCAATGCTGGGTTCCACGAGAGGACACAACTACTGTCTCACGTAGCCCGCCCCTAAAGCTAACTATTCTAGTGGCCCCTCAGTGCGCCCCTTGGGTCCGCACTTGGCGTTTTTCCTTCGTCCGAAGTGCACCCAGGTACGTGAAGGACGGCCCCAACCATTGCAAGTTGGACTCACTCCCTGCTTTCCTGGACTTTAGTCACTTTTTAGGGTTGGACCGTTTTAGTGGCAAATGACAAGTTTGGACTCTTCTTGTCCACTCAGGAAGTGACTGGAAGATCACATGTTCAGTGAGGAAACAACATCGGAAAGATCATGTGTCTTGCTGCCTTGTTTTGAGGGAACCATTTACGGAAACCAACGGAAACATGAAACAACTCCTTGTTTGGGGGTCCCCTATTTCACAAGATGCAGCCGTATGTTGCTATCCAAGATTGTTGTGACGTAGCTCCCCGATGTCCATCCTTTGGTGGGTGCAGCACTCGGTCCAGCCCTTGCCAGGGGTCGTTTGGCGCCTCAAAACTTCCAAGCCTGAGGTCTTCGCAGATGAGAAGCAGATCTCGAAGCTCGAGTTGCGCCCTGCCACGCTTTGCTGAGGTCTGAGCGTTGGGGTATGCAGAACAGGGAATTGAACCCAAACTGTACAATGCTTTCAGCTCAGGCATCGGGGGAATGAGTCACCCAAGATTCCTTGATCGAAGACTCCTTCGTGGGCAAGTCGGACATTGGGTAGGACAAGCTTCTGTACCAAGGAACCTCCTTGTGAAGTCATCAATTTCTGGATTGATGGCCAGCTTCGGCGTCACAGAAACACCTTGTCCTTATTTCCACTTTGGACGTGTAGCACTTTGCCAGATCCAATGCACCCCTATAGAGATGGAATACCACCCCACCTGACGTGGGGTGGTCCAGTTGCACCGTTGCGCCGTTTTCGCGCGGAGGTACTTCACAATGCCGGAGGCCCAGCGCGCCCCCGCCTGCGCGACTGTGTTCCAAGAAGCTTTCGGGAAAAATTTGATGGGAACTTCGTGGCCTGGAAGCACTAAGTTGGCCCAAACCTTTGGGAGATCTTTCTGGCTTCAGAGAGACTCTGTGGACCAAGCGGCATGAAATGTCCATGGGGAGATCCTGGTTTTGGTGGGCGTGTGGCCAACGTCCTGTCGAATTTCCTGTAGCTGTTTTCAATGGGATATGGAGGAAAAGAGTCCAGTGATATGAACGGGTTCTTTGTTCGCCAATGTGAGCTTTGCATAGACTAAGCTGCAACAAAAATAGGGGGTCCATTTAAGTGAAGTACACACTCTGAGATCAATTTCAAACCCCAAGCCATCAAAGATAAATTCAGTTGCCCAACGCGAACCGACCGTTTTGATTTTTTGGTTTTCCTATGTTGGTCCATATTTCGCCTAGGTTCCCACAAGATGTTTTTTGTTTTGTTTTTTTTTCACTCAAGGGGCAGGTGAGGTTATATCAAGGGATTGTTCAGGAACTGTTTGAGACCAAAGTGCTGGTTGGACCGGTCCAGTGCCGAGGTTAGCTTGGAGGCTATGAGCCGTCAACGCTCCCTTTGGGCGCGGGCAAACTGGAATTTGTAAGTCTATGGTTGGTTGTGGTTCATGGTTTTTGGGATTGCAACGTTCAGCTTGGTCGAGTTGTGGATTCCTGTTGTTCGGCACTGGGGTAAGTTGGCAGAACTTATCTAGTGGAGTCGCCTTCGTCTGTTCTTGCCCCAACCTGGTCCCTGACAATTTCAAGGCTACACTTGGGCCAGGGGAATATTTATTTGAAACAGGTGGCTTGTTTAGCTGCATCCTGTAAGGAACAACCATTCACACCATCAACAGCAGTTCATACCGTGACAGGAACAGCCATTTCATACACCAGTTCTACCATTTCTGCCATCGGAGAAAAACCGCAGTCCCTTAAGGAGCCCGTCGAAAGGAGCGGCCAGACACCACCTGAAGCCTGAGTGGAATCCTGCGGGTGTGGAATCCAGGGTTTTGTTTTTTCAGGCTCCCGAAGGAACCCTACAGGAACCCTACAAGAACCCCACAGGGAATTGTAGAAAAGCTTCAGGAACCCTACGGAACCCGCCAAAATCACTTTTCGGGATCCGAGGAAAGCCGACGGGTTGAAATCCCCGGACTACTGGAAGCGCAAGCCAGACCCGCGCGGCGCCAAGTTGCCAGCCGGGTAGGTGGCAAGCCCAAGTTGAATCGTCCGATTCCCGTAAACGGAGTGACTCACTGCCCGAGTTCCTTTTCGTACTTGCACACAGCAAGTTTGGCTACTCTTTTTGGCCGATCAATTGCCCAACATGTTGCAATTGCCCAACAGCAAACCAAACGTGAATGGGTTAACAAAAGAAATTACCCTGATTTAGAACGCAGTAAAGAGGAACAGCGCTGAAAGGGGTACCAGATCTGGCGTTTGGGTGCTAAACCCAAGAGCAACCAGAAAAAGCGGTTGTTGTCGACGTTCCACCCAAGCCAAGACGTGAATAAAAGCGGATTGGCAATCTCTTCAGCGGCTCCCAACCCATTTGGAGTTGCAATCCTGAGTCTGTTTTGTCGTGGGATTTGACCATTTCAGTGGCTTAGACAAAGAGTTTCTTTACTTTTTCTCACCGGTCCACTCGTTCGGAAGTGAGATATATGGACGTTCCTTTGGCTCGCCTTTCGGTTTAACGCGGAGAGACCTCCCCCGCGGGGCCCAAGAGACGCGTTTGTTTTGTTGGAGCTCGAGGGCCACCAGTTGCAAAACGACATGGTTGTCGTTGGGAAACATTCTTCCCAATTTTTGCTTCTTGTGGTTTAGTGGTTGAAATCCCACCACTTAACTGCTAAGATTTAAACAATGTTGCTCCCATTCCCACGTCAAGACAAGCGCAAAGCCTTGGGAGGGTATTTTTTGGGGCCAATGGAAGCGTCGCCTTTTCCCCTCCCCCAGCGATGAATCACCCGAGAGACGGGATTCCCCACTCCCTCACTCCCCCGCCCAGTTTATTGAAGGGTCAGCATTTCTGTTTCCCTCAAATGATGGACAGCTGGTGCCGTTTGGTTTCAGGTACCAAACATGTGGCTGCTTGCTTTCAGCCCTCCATGGCCGACCTAAAAGAGGTGGCCAACCAAGGGTCCATCCCAGTTCATTTGTTCGGAACTCTGGAAGTTCCTTTTGGGCTTCTTGGGCTCCGCTCATTTGGCCCATTTTTGCACCAGGAAATGGTGAGTCCTTCTTTCCACCTACCGGGTCCCTGCAAACGAAGAATTTGAATCCCCGCTCAGAGAAGTCCAGGTTGAAAGAGGGTTTTTGAGGGACACAGCCAGAAACCCCCTGCTTTGCAAACAAATGCCCCAACCCTCTAAATCATGGCATTGCGGTGATTTGCTTACTCTGTGCAAGGGCAAATCCAGACCCCAAGGTTTCTCCCTCCTGATTTCCTGTACTTGGTACTTTGTGGCGTGATCGGAAAACAAGCCCCGGAGGTGTCGTACCCCCCCTCTGTTTTGCCCGCAATTGTTAATACCCCCAAGGGAAAAGGGAATGATTATGTTTTTTAGCACTGAACCTGTCTCAGAGTCTTTAGGCAAGTGTTTCCATTTGGCCCCCTTCAACTTTAAACTTAAACCCAAGCAGGACATGTGTGGAGAAACTGCCATATGAGTCACATATGAGTCATGGTCATGGCTCAGGCTAGAAACTACAAAGGTCTAGATTTCCTCCCATCTCGTTCCCATGCATCTCCCGACTCCCAGGTTTTTCGTGGTGAACCGTACGGAGGTGCGGGAAGCACGGGAATCGCTCGGGAATATCCCAGCTTCACTGTGCTTGTTTTGTTTGTTAAGGTGTTTCCATTGTTTGTGTTTGTTGTTTCTGGTTGTTGATTGTATTTTGTGTTTCTTGTTGTTGGTTTTGTTGATTCTCTTCATCTTAGGGTGGCTGCAACGAACCAAAGCTTTCATTTACATGAGGAGTGGAAAGCTAGCAGTCTAAGTAACATCCTGATTGATTCTGGTCGTGCGTCGGGGTTTAGAGGGGAGGACTTTAGGAACGACTTGAAATGTGGGCCGGTAAAATGGTTGCGTGGGTTATCCTTCCGAATCCTGTTGTTCAAAAGTTGGGGTTCGAATGATGCAAGGAGTTTCTTCCACTTTGAGGGGAAACATGGATATTCTCAACACTTAACACCTTCCCACATGAGAGGTGCTTGCTCCCTAAATGACCTGGGCTCCTTACGAAGCTGGGTTCACAATTCTAGGGGTTGATTCCATTTCCATTCTTTTCAGCCATCTTTTTTTGTTTCAAGAACTGGCCATTTCCCAGGGTTTTTGGTGGTTTTCTAGAAAGAAGGATCCCTGGAAAGAATGGGGAAGTGTCCCCTACAACAATGCTCCGTAGGTAAAAGAAGTTGTCTCAAAGTTGTGGCTCGCAATGATGCCTGGTTTCCTGTGGGTTGCCTATTCGCCAATACCGCCAGCGTAGCCTCAAAACTTGGGTGTTCGGCCAGGTTAGTACATGAATAGCTACCTGGGTTGTAGCCCACTAGCAACAGGGTTGAGTCCAGTTTGAGGACTCATGAATGGGCTACAACCTTGGTTGCTAACAACTTTCTCACTTGGCTGAACACTTAAGTAGAACAGCTGAGTTCTTTTATGCCTGTTGTTTGAGAACTGGCCTTGGGGAATCTCAACTTGTGGGCTTGAAGACTGTTGCACATGGCCAGTACAGAACAAGACTTGACCTATGATCTGCCTACACGGGTCAAAGAGGGTTTTCACCTGCCACTCACATAGAGCCCTCTAGAGGGTCCCTGTAAAGGGAAGCATCGTCTTCCAGGATTCCGAAAGGTCGTCAGGTTCCATGTTTCTGTAGTGGATGGGAGGGGCTACATAGACCCTTGACATCATGGGATCCATGATGGCCTTGGGATCCCACTTTTGCGTTCGATGTCGTACCGACGGCGCACATTGATCCTGTGAGATCACCGGAATGGACGACTGGGACTTTCCAGAGCTCGGGCTCAGCTCTCAGAACCTCCCGGATTCTTGTCGCGGCTAGCTCCACTTTGGGGGGCTGAAAGTCAAAAACATGGTCTCGAAGAACTTCCGAACTGCGCCGAGCACCCAAGCAAAGCCCCACAGGATGATCCCAACCCCCGGCAGTTACCAGCTGAGGGACTTGTTTGAATCAGGCTGCTTCTGGGGGCTCCTCGCTTCGCCTGCAATTCCTTTTGAAGTTATGTCGCGTAAGGTCCTCTAACCATGGACTGGACTCAAACATATTTTTGTTTGCCCAACGCTGGTTGCTTCATGGGCCATGTGTACGACCATGCCACACTCAACAGAACATAGGAGGGATTGGTGTTGTATTTTTGCTCAGCCCTTGGCATTGGTTCTTGGCCGGCCGACCTTTGACAAGTGAAGACGAATTGTTGGCATGAGAGCTGATGGAAAGATGCAGCTGTTCCAAGCAATTCCTCTCCTGCAGATTGGCAAGCCGGAGCAGAGGCAACGCTTCTAGTAGTCCCTTTTGAGGGCCCCTCGTTCTTAAAGGAAGCTGCAGAATCTGGGTTACGTCAGCGGAAAACCTTGGGAAAACATGGGCAGCCATTTCTGCTTTGATTGCTCAACCCCCAACTTGTTTTTGTGTTGCTTTACTTGTGAGCCTCCACTGTGAGCGAAGAAGCTAAACATGGGCGTATGAAATGGTCGGCTCAAAGTCGCCCTATTGCCTGAGAACAGGGTTCTCACTCGGGTCAAGCATGATTCCCAGGCACACCGTAACTGAGATGGAACAAGACGGTCGCCCTGGGGATTGTTCGCGTTTTAAGGCGCCACATCTGACCCGCAATCTACAATCAGTCTTCAGTTGCGATGGTGTTGTTTGGTCAGCAACATATTGTTTTTTGGGTAGGTTGTTTTATTTGTGTAGGTTTATTGCTTTTCTGTTGTTTGGTGTTCGTTTTTTTGGTAGGTTGTGGTTTGGTTTAGGCGGTTTGGTACGGTCTGTTTGTTTTTTTTGCATTTTGTTGTCGGGGCAACGCCAGGTTTTGTCAAGTGCTTGCAAGTCGCAGCCTGCAGCACGCGCTGGCTCAAGCCGCAGCCAATGAAACCGCTTGAATAGCAACGAAGGCTTCACCACGTGATTGATGTTTCTTTCAGGGCTATCTGCACTTCACCATTGGCTTCGAATCTTGGCTTCGACCAATCCCAATAAGATATTGTCAAAACGAGGGCACGTCCAGCCATTTGTTGTTGCACATCCCTCGCCCCCATCTTTGACTGAACGAAATCCAGAACGACAAAAAATGCAATGCGTCAAAACACGGGGCCAAGAAACAAGCTTCTCCTGGTGGTGTCCCTTTCAGCCACTCAAACAAGGGCCACCCCTTCTTTTTCTCTGAATCCGACTTGCGGCATGGCCTCGGTGGATATGCTGCGGCCTTAGCACTTGGCGTGGAGGAAGCCAAGTAGTTTAGCAGGGCTCCTTAAAAGATACATTTTGCAACCATTCAAAACATGTTGCTTTTTGCACCAAAATGATGGGCAACCACCGTTTACAAGTTGCAATGTTCAGGTGAGAAATGCATCCGGATCCCTGTTTACGGACCCAGTGTGTTGGGGATGGGGTGGGCATGGCAGAGAGGGGCAGTTGGTGTTTTCCTTTCCGCTCTCTTCCTTTGAGAGCGGCCCGCCATGGGGCCCGTGTTTTTGAAATCAGCCTTTGTTACACCTTGGCATAGATGGATGCACCTCTACTCGCACATGCGGTCTTTGGAGTTTTTTGGAGCCATGGGCCCTTCTGTTTCAAACATGGGTTGACCATGGGTTCAGTTGACCTGAGGCTACTCAGCTGACCCTCAATTGACAAAGTATTTCAACGTGGGAAGCCCAGGGCCTGGAGAACCAGCTCGCTGACTCTTTTTTGTTCCCTCTGACGGCAGTATAGGAGTCCCCCAGTGGGGGAGGGTTCCCCACTAAAGTACACAAACAAAGAAGTGGGTACCAACTTATTCTAACCTCAAACTACTGGAGGACCTAGGTACGTTGCATAGACTGGGTTGAAAGAAAAGTAAATCCGTAATCCGTAGGCCAAATACCTGGAGGACCTTATTGGTGTTTTTCATTTTTCCCTGGTTGGTTTCAATGGGAATCCAAACTGGACATTTGTTCATTCGGCCGAGGGTTTCTACTGGAGGACTAGCAATGGAGGACCCGTTTTTTTACGTGGCGGGTTTTTCTATATATCGGCAGGCCATGACGGAGGAGACGGGTTTCTTCGACTTCGAGGGCGGGAGCTATGGCGGAGACCTCGGATTCGCGCGCAGAAAACCGACGAAACCCAAATTTGGGCCAGGCAACGCAGCTTGAGCAGCTGGTTTGTAACTAGGTCCCCCAGTAGTGATCTTTGACCCTTCTTCAGGGGAGGGTTCCCCCAACTAAAATCGACTACAGAAAAAAGGGTACCCTTATTCTGATCTCTCTACTGGAGGACCTAGTTAAGAATTCCCAAGCAAAAGCACTGTTTTGTTAATGCATGAGGGGAATGAGGGGAACAAGCAGAATCCAACCAGCCGCTGGCGACCAGCTTTATATCTAGGAATCAACCGTATCGAAGTAGCCTCTCTGTCTCTGAATTTTGTTCATGCCCCGGTGCTGTGAGCCGCGTTGCTTCCGCGAAAGCCGCAGGCTTCTTAACATTACCTTTCTGGACGGGCCAGTGTGACTTGTGACTTTGCTTTGCGGGGGATGTCTTTGGGTTGGATATATATATATATATATATATGTAATACTAGAAAAATACAGGTCAAACGCACCAAACCAGCTCCATGGGGGATTCCATATATATATATATAAATATATAAATATATAAATCAACAAATAAATAACTATATATATATATGTATAGGGACGATCTGTTTCCACACGCGAAGCCAACAGCAAGACCCCAAGGACATGTTCGAAGAATCAAAGATAAACTACACTAAGCTCCGGAAAAGCACTGTGTTTTATCCAGTCCCAAGATTTCTTCGAAGGTCCGATTCCCGCAAGTAGACCTTTTTCTATATGTGCATGGGTTTGTTGGGTTTCAGTTTGATCTGGTATGGTTATTGGTATCATGTGGTATCCCTGGAAACCCGGACACCCCGCCCCCCCCAGGCAAAAAAGGAATACAGAAGGTGAACCCGTCCACCCAGCTGGGTTTTGGCCCGCTCCTTGGATCGCGAGTTGAAGCTTTTTGCCGGTGAGCGCCACGCTTTTGTTTTTTTTTTCCCCGCACCCCATGGCAAATGCGATGGGCCCTGTGGCCAAACGCAACGTGGCGGTTTTGCGCGCCGCGCCAGATCAGTGGCGCTTCGTTGGTGGGGAGAAGCGGCGACCACGCTGCAGGTACAAAGTCCGGCCAGGTGCTCCAGACAACCCTGCACAAAACCGGTAAGCGCCCCTGACCCAGACATTTGCCGAAGACAGAAATGCAGACATCAACACATGATTTCAGACAGAAAAGGTCACTGAAACTCGCTTTTTGGAACTCCAGTAAATGCAGACAAATCCGGAGACCAGTCAAGAAACCATGCAGCATCGCCTCAGATCCAGTTTGCATCCGTCATTCTAACCTGGTACATGGCAGAGTGCCCCGTGACCTTCTAACTGGCGGTGCCCTCCGCTTTGATTTTGCATTCCAGCTGTAGCATGATGGCAAGCCGGGTGCAAACCCGCAGATCCGCGAGAAAGTGCTCATGATGCAATCCTCTCTGGCAGCCAGACCATATCAGCATCCCCGGCGCGAAGCAAAATTCTGCTGGAAAGCGTGAGTGTCCCGGTCTCATTGCGGGCCGGCCCTTGCGAAGAGCCAGCGTACGAAGCTTGTTCGGCCCGAAGCCATGCCTTTGCCAAGGCAAATCACTGTCCTAAGTACCGCAAAGGTGAAGAACTAGGTCCCCCAGTAGTGCCCTTTTGCAAACTTTTGTTGGGGATTTTTGGGGGAGGGTTCCCCTACTAAAATAGACTACAGAAAAAAGTTGGTACCAACTTATTCTAACCTCAAACTACTGGAGGACCTAGACAAGGTGAGGGAAGGTCAAGGGCTCAAGTGGGCCTTGAACTACGCGAGTGCTTATCCCAGCTTGGCGCATCATGGAAATGCCAGCCCAACCAAAGAGCAAGACCCAAGGACCACGCGTCCTGCCCAAGCAGATCCGCTGGCCGCCTCCAGCAAAAGCAGCAGGGCCACTTGAGCCGAAGCCTAACATCGTCGCAAGGCTTCAGATGCAACTAGTTTGTCCGCAACAAGTTAGAGGTGAATGATCCAACCAATGAATTAGCAGCCAGCCAAGACTAGGTCCCCCCTACTAAAATAGACTACAGAAAAAGTGAGTACCCTTACTATATTCTCCCTACTGGAGGACAGTCAATATATATATATATATAACAAAGCATGGTTTTTCTGTTGGTTTCCCCTTGCAGCGACACAAAGGGTGCCCTCAAAAAACAAGCACCCAAATCATCAACTTCGGAGTGGGTTGATTCTAGTTTTGGGTGAGTTGGGTTTTGCCTCAGGCTACAGCTTTTTCGCGCCGTCGGCGCCCAAGAGGACCGTCCTCTTCCTGTGGCTCGGCAGGAAGCGGGGGCGAGCTTTTGGGCGTCAAGCTGCCCATAGCTTTGGATTGTCCAAACGGATCCTAGAAACCTACTTTTCATCCACACCCTTTCTAATACCTAGGACAACTTGTGTGGCTGCCGGTTTGTTTTGGGGGGTTGGTTGTGCAGGAATACAGGATAGCACTATCAGTTTCCGCAACAAAGCAACAAAGGCACACCAAAATCTTCCAGATGTTGGGTTTGAGGGGGTTCTGCTCGCACATGAGAACTAAAATGGATAAACTAGGGTTTGAGTTGTTTTGTGCTTTTGTTCATTGTGGTCTTCCGGAAACGGATTTTCAAAGGACCGGGAGTGGCGGCCCGTGTGCGACGATTTTACGAGGTAGGGAAGCCTGTCAGTGCAAAAAAAAGAGGGCCCCGTTTGGTTCAAGCTAAATCCTCAATTTCTCGCGCCAGGTACGGGTTGCGGATTAGGGGTCCCCCCGTTTTGAACAACCCGGAGGTGACATAGGAACAGGTCGTATGTTCAAACTTTAAACTACTGTTGCCATGCATACCTAAACGTGTACCCCTAACGGTTTCCCATCATTGAACTCCAGACATCGCCTTTGTATAGCTGTCATATATCTAGACTGGATGCGCGACAGCCCTCGAAACTTCAGAACTGACTTTGTTTGATGAATCTGCCATTCTGCGGCCCTGTGTGGGGAGCTCGCCCGGGGGTAAGATGAGCGAATCATGACGTAGGTTCTGTGCTCAGGATTTAGTTGGATTCTAAAACTTGCTGACTGCAATTTGTGTGGTATGTTTCATCAGTGTGCCGGTTTAAACATGGGCAAGCACCAATCACTGAAGCTCCTCTTCCGACGGACAGGGACTCATGGGACTCATGGGGTTCATTGCTCGGAGCTAGGGAGCCGGGAGCCCTGGGAACATGCAATTTGGGCTTTTCCGCACGCCGGCCAGCAATGGGAATCGACATGTGCATGACTTTTGCGGGTCCACCCGTCTACCCCTTCTTTGGCGGGTTTTTAATGGGAAGCCAAAGGGAGAAACCCGCCATTTTTGGAGGTCCCAAAAAGACACTCCCAAATGCGAACATGTGCCTGAGCATCTTTTGGCCGGTTTGTCGGCTTTCCAGGCATGGCTTCACACGTCAGCAGCTCAGACTGGCCGGTATTGTTTCGCGCATTTCTCATTTTCCTCGGCTCCTGCTTGGTCAACCTGAAAGAAACTGGCCACAACCGGGACGTTCGTGAACATCTTGCATGGGTGATTTTTCTTGAGGGTGCCGCAAGGTTGAGAAGCCAATCATTCAAGCGACGCCACGAGCAAAGTACACCGGGCCGCCTGAGTGAATCCGACGTTCAGGAGATCGCATGCAGCACAGGGCCTTGGTCCGGCGCCCAGCTCGACAGATTGAGCGTTCTGCTTTGAGGCGAGTTATTCAAGCTATTGAAAGGAAACCTCGGGAAAACCTCAGGACAATCTGCCAGTTTGTGGGACATTTCACTGTTTTGGGACCAGCCCATTCGATGAATCACGTTTTAATGAATGTGCAGTAATTGCTTGAAAGGGGTTCCTCCTGTAAACGCTGAAATGCTGCTGGTGGTGGATGTAGGAGCCCGGTGGACACCTCGTGGGAAAACATCGCCCTGTGTCTCATCTGGTTATCCTAAGTCTACCTTGGTAGTGCCATTGTGCCCCTGCCTAAGGATTTGGAGGTTTTATCGAGGCGTTCCTTTGGGGCGGGGTGCAGGCTTGCCCACAAGGCGACTTTCCAGGCTCGAATCTCTTTACATGAGCGGACGAAATCGAGGCACCCGTCAGGATGGATGAAAGCCTGGTGCCTACCATCGGTTTGTCCATCCAGGATTAGAGATTGTTCTTTTGGCGAAGTGGTTTCCAAGAGAAGCAACCCAATTTTCCACCGCACTGTGACGAAGTGGACTTGCCCGTGTTTATTTTGTCCAGAGGGATTGGGCAACCAAAACAAACCGCCCGACTTTTTGTTCTACTCCCGTTTCAACTCACTTCCTGAGTTCGTGGACTTTAAGCACTTTTTGGGAAGACAGTTTTGGTGGTAAACAAGAAGCTCGACTGTTTTTGGCCCATCCACTCGTTCGGGCCTGAGTCGGACTCATCTCTTCACCGAGTCCGAGAAATGCGGCGTTTTCCGCCTAGGCAGCACGGCTCTCCGACACTGCGGCCACTTGCTCAGACGCTGTTCGCAGGTCCCTCGAGAATGGAGCGCGTCTGTTTCTGACTCTGAAGCTTCTCGGGGTTGAT
Organism: Effrenium voratum; assembly: GCA_963377175.1. Taxonomy (NCBI): domain Eukaryota; class Dinophyceae; order Suessiales; family Symbiodiniaceae; genus Effrenium; species Effrenium voratum. The sequence continues at coordinate 153,414 of CAUJNA010003436.1, forward strand.
TCCCCATTCTTTTCAACCATCGTTCTTATCAAAAACCAGCTGTTTCCCTGGGTTTTTGATGGTTTCCTGAAAAGAAGGAGCCCTTGAAAGAATGGGGAGAGCTTGGACTCACTTTTTCCGTTGCCCGAGCAGAAAAAAACAACCACCATTTTGGGGCTGAAGACCCCAAACGTTGACCAACAAAACAAGTCCAAACTGGTTGGGGTTGCAGGCTCCCGCTCTTCGGCTGGCGAAACGGAGGCCCATGTTGTTTGTGTTTTTTTGTGGGCAATGTATACGAAACCCCGGCAACCCAAGTGTGTGGTTTCTTTCCGTTCTAAGGCTCGGCAAGTTTGTTTGAGTAGTTCTAAGAGGTTGCCAAAGTCAGTAAGTGCTTGTTGTCCCATCAGCCCATCGTAAGGTCAACAGAGTTTCGAAATTTTGCATAGATGACTTGATTGTGTTCAAGGATTCTTACTTGTCAACTTTCCAAGTTTGTTCCATTCATCCGAGGTGAATATTAACTGGGAAGGTTGAGCAAGGCTCCCGAGCTTTACACGACTTCCCAGTTTTTCTTAGTTTCTTCAGCTCGCACTTCCCAGGCTTCTCCCAGCAAACTCGGCGGAAGGAATCGAAAAAGGGGAGGGCGTCCTGTCCAGAAACGCTTCACTAAAACCCGGAGTTCCTGGGGTTTGAGGCATTTGCCGAAGAGACTATTTCAAGGAGCCGGCCATTGGCGTTCTATGATTTTTCCTGCTTGGCAAGCATCAAGCTACATGTATACACGTAAGGGCGACGTTGGCAAATTTCCAGAGCACGGTTTGGAGGTGGCTTGTTTGCATCCACCCCTGTATGTTACAAGTGCTAAAAGATTACTCTGACAAAGTAGGAACCCATTGCAGGAAGAAGACTAGGTCGCCCTTTTACCCTTTTTAGGAGAGGGTTCCCCTACTAAAATAGACTACCGAAAAAGGGGTACCCTTATTCTAAACTCAGAATGGAGGACCTAGAAGAGGTGAATTCCACAAAAAACGCATCCAAAGCCATTTTATCCGACAGGTTTTGCTCCCGGATCTTCCGTCCCTGCTGCGCCCGTCCCTGGTAGGCAGACGACGGGTGTTGGGGTCTTGGGCGGGGAAGGGGCCGCTGGTGGGGCGTGTCCGTTTTCTCAGGACGGGCTACTGCCCCTCTAGCGGTGCCTTGTTCCTTTCTTTGAGGGGGCTTCCGCATTCCCTTGAAAGAACCACGAATTGTTGAAACCGGGCGCCCTGTCTTCCACGGCCTTTAAGGCGGCTGGGTTAGAGGTTGAACTTCGTCTACCCGCACTGGTCAACTTAGGGGAAGGGGAGGGGCGCACCTCCGAGCAAGGGGGTGTGCGTTCCTTGCGCAGGTTCCCTCACACCCTGAGTTCCTGGACTTACTGCTTTTTGGAAAGACCATGTCAGTGGCAAATAAACAGCTCAAACTCAGACATTGTTTTTGGCCAATCCACGCGTTCGGAAGTGAGTTCCTGAATTTGGGCAATTACCTCAAGTGCAATCAGTGGTCATTTGTGTTGTGCTTTTGGCAGTGGAACCTTCTCAAGTTGGTTGCAAGAGAAGCCAAGGGAACACGATTTAGGGGTCTCCCTTTTGGGCTTCTCAGCCATGGCTTTTTGATTCCTCAGGCCTTTTTGGGCTGGCATCCATCCAAAGGTGAACTTACCTCTTGTTGGCTTCTGGGTTGCACACCCAACAGGATTTCGCAATCGGGTCTGAACAAGCGCTTAGGTCCAGCTTCGGGCAAACCTAAACCTCAAAATGCTAAACACCATTGCTAGCAGTGCACCCCTATAATCATGACTGAGTTTGAGCGACTAAATGTGACTCGTGAGTGCCCCACAATCCGACAACTACGCAGGCGTTACCATTGGTTGGACAACTGAAAACTCCAGATGTTGCCAGGCTATGCTGAGGAGAGCCGGTCCAAGTGCGTCCAGCGCTCAGCCGGGGTGGTGGTTTTGTGTGACATTCTTGCTTTGGAGGCAGGAGCAGCGGACTGAGTCTACGTTCGGATCTTTAAGCTTCCACTTCTTCCTTTGATTCGTTTGGGGTCATTATTTTGACGGTTTCCGGGAGTTCTCAAAGTCAGAAAATGGGGTTGTTTCCCTTTAACCCACCACTGAACGTGGGTGACTTTGATCATGGTAAAATAATGAGGCCAGTTTGTTGTGTGGCGGGATTTCCCCACTAAAGGCAGAGCGAGTTAACAAACAGAGTTTACACGTTCGGTGTGGAACTTTAGCAACACATGGTTGTTGTTGGGAAGCATTTTGCTGTTTTTTGCATATTGTGGTTTAGTGGTTGAAATCCAAATCCACTTAACTGCTAAATTTTGATTTTTTGCTCCCCTTCCAACGTCAACCAAGAACAATTGCTGCTTATATACTGTAATTTGGCCTTTGCTGGGCGCATGTTGGCATAAAGTGGCATGCACGATTTGAATGTTAGGTTTCTGGCTGAACGTTTGCAAAGAACAGGGATTCAACACTTCTTGGGTGCATTTCCCAGCTGCGGGACAAGGATGCTGACCACCCACCTGAGGTCCTTGTCATGTCAATCCAGCATTTGTCAGCCACATGGGGTGGGTTCCTTGACATTTCGTGGGGTCCGCCGCCTTCAAATGACGGGATGCCATGGAAGCAGAAGATCATTTGGGTTGAGGAGTCCGTGCTCGTTTGGTCAGGAGCCCAAAAGGCGAGCACCTTCTCTTTCCTTTGGACGCCTGGGTTAGGGCAGCGGGTACTCCCGGCCAGTGGGTTGACAAAGGAGGCCCGGACGAAGCCTGAAGTCGGACTTAAGGAACAAGTCCAGGCAGACACCGTCGGTTGAGAGGAGTTTGCACTTGGGTGCGCGCATTCAGCCTTTGTTTGTTTGTTTGTACCAGAACGTGGGGTTTGTGAAGTATCATGCCTAGTGCTTCCAGTTACCTTTTTGGCAGGTAACCATGTTTTTGACATAGGTTTTACCTTAATTTTTCCTGGCTAGCGAAACGCGTGGAAGTATTGGGATGCACTGGAATTTTGTGCTTCGTGGCAATCCAATTTCGGGCTTCGGGTTTGGCCCAGCCGCGGAACAAATGGGATTGCCTCAGTCCCTTAGCTGCTAGAAGGCGCCCACATCCAAAACACATTTTGTTTCGGGATGAGGCACTTTTTAGGGGTATCTATAACTCATTACCTTTTGCCTACCAAGGGAAACAGGCTGATGGCGTTTGCATAGCTCCGGCATGCATGGTGCATGGTGGCTAAGCCCCAGATATGTGAAGAGGTATGTTCCTGTGATATCCAACCCCTACCCAAACATTTCACCCTTGTATGACCGTTACCCGCAAGAACAACATGTTTGGGTCCTTGATACAGTTTCGTGTTTGGCCAGAGGGTCAGATCATTGAGGGCTTCATACCACCAAGTGATTCATGTCCCATGTTGTTTCGCCCCGTGGGTGTGTTGTATCAAGTTCAACTGCAAGACCAGTTCCAAGAAGTGCAGTGGCCAAGCAACGCCAAGCACCCAAAGAATGTCCTGCAGAATCTCCCGCTGTTCTGCTTTGTGATGTGATGGGATGTGGTCGGATCTTCAGGGCGGCGGCTAAAAATCCTCAGGTCCGTCTGGCGTGCTTCGCTGCCCGCTGGCTGCAAGGCATCGCGGGTCGCGGGCCTTTGGAAAGGCGAGCTCATGGGGGAGAACCTGCCGCCAGCCCACGGAGGCTTTCTTTACTTGTGAAATCCCTTACTTCAGGTTGAATGAAATGCTTCGTCCATCCGCAGTTAGAAGCCCCCAAGACCTGCACCCTTCGAAGGTACTTCAGCTCAGCGGAAAACATTAGCGCCATTTGGAGGCTTGCCAAACACCAGAAGACTCCGAGAGAGTTTAACATTTCCTCGCTGCTTTAGCGGAATCACATTTTGGTTTGCAAGGGTGCGTGTGTGTTCGTATTCGCTTCGCACAGTTCCAACGGCAAGACGAGTTGAATCACAAAAGCGGCTATTGATGATGCTACTTCTGATGTACCGTAGTTTGAAAACGTGGCAACAACACGTATTTCCTATGTGTTTCGAAGTTGTTTTGGAAAGCAATCAAGGATGGCAGTTGCAAAAGATGTCAGATATTGTCCACAAGTACTTCAAGCTGAACACTACTTGGGAAGCAGGCATTTTTTGCCAATCCGCTCAAGGAGTGAGAATTATTTTGCTATTGCTGGTGTAGGGAATGAGGGAAGGAATCCAGGGATTCCCTGAAAGCAAACCACCTTCCAAAAACAGGTCCTGGACTTCTGTGGCCTGGAAGCTGCAGGTAAAAGGCTTCCCTGCGGCAGGCCGGCTGCCCGAAGCCCCGCTCACGCTGGGCGGCTTCAGCGCAACTCGGGCGTCAGGCGAAGCGAAGGCGGTTGGTTTTTGTTTCTGGCTGGTGCGATAGGCAGGGAGTGCGGAAATGACCCCTGTAAACCATCAGCTTCTTTTTCAGGAAATTTCTGGGCTCATTCCCTCATTTGCTCCTGAGCACCAGCAAGTCTTTGTTGGCACGGCTGGGAGGAAGGGGATGACCATAGTACTCACAGGCGCAAAAGGGCAAAATGGAGGTTCCAATCAGCCGCCACTTAGCCCTGATTGATTGAACCATCGGTCCTTTTAGGTCTTATTCCGATGGCGGTACATTGCTCCTGGATGCTCCTGGGCTTGTTCGATAAATGGGTTGTGTCAAACCTGAAGCCATAATGGTTTATTTTTGTGCCCCAGGTGTGTCCCTGAAGAACCCACCGTGGCTTCTGGGTTCCTAAGGGGCAAGTGAGAACCACAAACGAATCAGCATTTGGCGGTTTTAGGTGGGATTTCCCAAATTGGTGTGTTTTCCGCACCTTCCCTTCGACAACGACCTACAAGGGGACCCAATCCCGTTTTGTCCTTTCTTGATTTTGAACATGGATATCCCATGAAGGTGCGTTTCCCCGGGTAGGGTTCGAAATCCGTTTTGAGAACTCCCGCCCCCTGGAAGCATCCCTGCCAAAAAGCACACTCACCTGAAATGAGCCAACAAGCTGGACGTTTAGAACGGCCCTGCCAGGGGGAAAATGCCACTGACACACATATTATTCTTCTCGTTGAACCACGGATGTGCAGAAATCCCAGTTGAACTCTTCTTCCCAGCGGACAGTGGTCACCCGGGTGGGCAGCCGGGATGGCTATGAACACTCAACAAGCCTCTAACCCCCAGTGCGAAGAGGATTTGTCCATCCACAGCATGTGGACCCGCAAGGGATGGTTTCCATTTGGTTTCCCTTTAAACCGAAGAAAGGGTACCGGGACGTACCGGGCCTCAGAAAACAGCCGCTGGTGAAGGTTGCTCGAGGGCACCAATGGATTGGTTTCCCTTTGGACTTCTTTTCAACACCCCTTTATTTTCGAACCTTTCAGCACCAGTTTTTCTCTTGGCTTCCCTTTGGCACCAAAGACATGTCCCTCTGGTTTGCCTTTAGTCGAAAACAAATCCTTTGATTTATTCAACCTGCTCACTAGGTAGTTTGAACACTCAAGTACCCTCCGAAAAGGGGGTCCTCAAACAACTTGCTGGCTCTCAGCAGGGAATGAAGGGGCATAGCCCCTTTCAGCCCATCCCCTGTGGCTTCCATTTCAGGGCAATCCCCAAATCCGTTGCCTCCTAGGCCGGTGGCGCTGTAGCGCTGGAGGCGGCCGTCCATCTGCAGGCGGAGCAGTCGGCGGTGGCTGGGCTGGCGCTCGCCGGGGGCCGAGGGGCCGAGAAAGCCCATAGAAGATGGCGATATGTGGTTCGAGAATCCGACTGGCTTTGCAGTTAAGCCTTGCAGTAGCTTGGATAGAAGGGTCACTGCCTAGAGTGCCAGCAAGAAGGCAACGAGGGCAGCCTTTTGGTCTGTGGCTGCTCGAAGTGGGACTTGCACTCCCGTTCGTGTGGTATTTAACATTTACCAGGCGGCCAACGGGAAGTCTGTGTTTGAGCAATCGGCAAGATGTTTGGTGTACCCTGGGTTGGACCAGGATCACGTTGCGGCGTAATGTACCTCGGGAGTTCCCTCGATACATCCTGAAGAGTTGTTTATTGAGTAAAACAATAACTTGGATATCTTAAATTCAATTTCGAAGGAACCTAGGCAGAGGAACCCTCACAAGAAGGTATTTGTCTTGCCAGGGGCTTGCCAGCCCGGTGCTTTGGATTCCGAAGTTCGCATATTCATTTTTACATGCCTTTGACCTAGGCTACCAAATTCGAGCCATCAAGGGCCCACGACAAAAGGGGCAACCTACAATAAAGGGCTCGCTGATGAGCTGTATGATTTTGATTCTGGAAAAATTCCACAGTGGCAAGGGTGGCGGGGGGGAACTGACAAAGACCTTGGGGCTGGGGGGGAGGGAGGGTCCGGGAGGGGAGGGGCAGGAGATTTAAAAACAAAAAAACAAAAACTTTTTTGGCCCTTATTCAGGCCTGGTTTAGGGCTTATTGGGGCTCCCTCACCCTCCCCTCCGCCCTCCCAGCCCCCATAAAAAGATATCGAACTCCACGAGTCTGGGCTTAGGTGGACCCTGTGCCTTGGCCGCGGACCGTTGCCATTGCCCCGCAGCTGCGGCCCATGCTTGGGAGCCCAATGGGGGCCGGGGATTGGTTTTCGGGATGCCTCGGCACATGGGCTCCAGGGCAAACACACACATATATATATATATATATGTAATTTACAGATATGTATAAACAAACATGTTTGCACATTTCTGCAGATGTGCTATTTCAATGTGTGTAGGCAAATAGATATGTATGTATAGCTATTGTGTATCCATGTGCAAATGTACATATGTGCACACACGGGTAAACAAGGTATATGCAAACAGGTAGGTGCGTGTGCTTACACGTGCGGGGCTGGACTGCGAAGCAGCCAATGCAAAGTCTGTTGGTCTTCGCGCTGGTTCCAAGCAGATTTGGGCATTTGAACGGTTGTGCCTTGGCGCGCCAGAATCCCAAATAGGGCCATATACCATCCTTAGCTTGCCCTTAGCTTATCCCAGCCCTTGCCCCCACCCCCCACAAAACCTCCTCACAACTCCGTGTTGGGCAGTCTATGTTGGACTTCGTTTTGCTTGCCCATTTTGTGAGTCATTGCTTGGTTCTTCGGCTCTTGAAAGATAACTGACATCCCCAGCCCACTCTGTAGAGGTGACGTGCTTTCCTCACTGGATTCCATTGGCAGATCCATTTCCTGCCAGAACCTGCTGGGGTCAGAGGTCGTTCTGCCAAATTCCAACGGCACATGTCACCGGAGAAGGTCGGGGGCGTTGGCTTCTGGTGGGGAAAGCGGCAGGGTCCCTGAAAAACAATTCTAGCTGGCCAGTTAAAAAGTCACCTCTGCCAGCAAGAGGTTTGGGAATGTTTCGGATGTATGCTTCTGCCTGATCAAAGGCAACTCAGAGGACGAATCTTTTCGCCCGACAGCGCTTGCAGCAGGGTTGCCAAAACTGGTTTGCCTGTTGGGCGCCTTTTACTTCTTCCAAGAATGACCCCGGATTCGGAAGAAACCCGCAGGCCAACATATGCAAGAGCGGCACGGGGTTGCCCGGTGCCATCAGCCAACCCCTTCCTTCCTCCAAACTTCAATCTTTCAAATCTTTTCAACCCCAAGAAGATGTCACTCAAGTGTTGGTGGCTAAAACGTGTTGCTGCCTTGTCTAGCCAGCGACAGTGGGGCGCCAATGCCCTGCAAGTGTTACACCGCTCTCTGGCAGGGTTTTGCAGGACGCCTGGGAGATGCTGTTCAAAGGGGTCGAACATTTAAGTCAAGTGGGTGGGTTTCCAGCAACGCTGCGATCGTGAGGCCCGGTGGCGCTGGGAGCTCAGCCAGAGCTCTTGAGTCAGGCAGATGGGTTGTTTTGACTTTAGACAAGTCAGATGTTACTTAATAGGTGCCTTGTGGTCTAAGCAAAGAGCTCATCCAAATAAGTCCTACAAATCTGTTGTTGCTACCTTGGGCTAAAGGCCACAAACACAGAGCTAACCCTGTTCCTGATGAGTTCGCGCCCAGGGTGCGAACCAGTTGCTCTGTGGTCGGGGAGGCCTTATGACCCTGAATTATCTCGCACAAAGATTTTCAGAACCATAGGTGTCCTTTTAAGGTGAGTTTGCTTGGAAATAGACGGAGAACATTGGTGTAGATGGGTTTCACTCGTTTTACCAACAGGGTCATATTTTGTTTCAAAAAGGTCACCAATGCTCTGAACTCTGGTCTAAGTCAGGCTTGGTCCCGCTGTCAGACCAATCACTGGTCTCCCTTTGAGGAGGCCTGGATATTTTGAACCACCAGAAAATCCTGAGCTGAAAGATTGTACCCGGTTTCTCCTTAAATGGAAGCAGGGCTCCTTCAAAGATACATTTTGCAACCAGGTGAAACATGGCTTTTTCAACACCGAAATAAAAGGGAAACCATTGAAACCACCATTTACAAGTTGCAATGTTCAGGTGGATCTATTGCATCCGGATCCCTGTGGAAAGTCACCGGGTTCGAGCCTTGGAGGTTGGGCCCAACCTCCATCCCCGGTTCCTTCGCCACCTTTGGCGCGTGGGCGAATGGGCGAAAGTGTCAGGTGCTCATCCTCGAGTCGGAGCCGGCGAGCTTCAACATGTACTGCGCCTTCCGGCTTCAGGCCGAATTGGTTGGGAAACGCTTTTAGCCCAGGCGGAGGCCGCGATTTGTAACATGATGCTTCTAGCCAGTCCGCCCAAACCAGGAATCAGAATCTTTTTAATGCCAAAAACCAGGTGGGAAAGATCACGAAAGCCAGCCTCCTTTGGAGGCTTAGGCTGAGTTCAGGTACTCTGTCTTCAGAGGCTCTTTTTGGGCCGTGCTTCGGGCATGCGAAGGGGGATTTCCCGCGTCCAATTTCAGCACTTTTTGGGGCGGAGATGTCAAGAATGCCGGCCGCTGAAGTGACAGTGCCCAGCATCCCCAGCCCGCTCCAAAGGCACGTTACGAACTCTTAACGGTGCTGTTCAAGTTCAGCACAGCCTGCTCACCTTTCCAGGCGGCCCTGGGCATCCTTGTTGTTCTACAAACTACTCAGTCTTTCTCAGCACTCTTGGACCGGATTCTTCCAACGACGTCCCGCTTGCTCCCTCGTGGTCGGAGAGGATTTTTTTGGGCTGTGCTTCGGGCATACGAAGGGGGATTTCCCGCGTCCAATTTCAGCCCTTTTTGGGGCGGGGATGTCAAGAATGCCGGCCGCTGAGGTGAAAGTGCCCAGCATCCCCAGCCTGCCAGCACAGCCTGCTCACCTTTCCATGCGGCCCTGGGCATCCTTGTTCAGTCTTCATCAGCACTGCTTTTTTTACAGCTTTTCCCCATGAGCGCTCCTGGACCGGATTCTTCCAACGAGGAGTGCAAGTGCCCAGCATCCCCAGCCCGCTCCAAAGGCACGTTAAGCACTCTTAACGGTGCTATTCAAGTTCAGCACAGCCTGCTCACTTTGTCCCATCTCAGCACTTTTCGGGGCGGGGATGTCAAGAATGCCGGCCGCTGAAGTGAAAGTGCCCAGCATCCCCAGCCCGCTCCACAGGCACATTAAGAAATCTTAACGGTGCTATTCAAGTTCAGCACAGCCTGCTCACCTTTCCAGGCGGCCCTGGGCATCCTTGTTCAGTCTTCATCAGCACTGCTTTTTTTTACAGCTTTTCCCCATGAGCGCTCCTGGACCGGATTCTTCCAACGAGGAGTGCAAACCCAGCACCCCCAGCCCGCTCCAAAGGCACGTTAAGCACTCTTAACGGTGCTATTCAAGTTCAGCACAGCCTGCTCACTTTGTCCCATCTCAGCACTTTTCGGGGCGGGGATGTCAAGAATGCCGGCCGCTGAAGTGAAAGTGCCCAGCATCCCCAGCCCGCTCCACAGGCACATTAAGAAATCTTAACGGTGCTATTCAAGTTCAGCACAGCCTGCTCACCTTTCCAGGCGGCCCTGGGCATCCTTGTTCAGTCTTCATCAGCACTGCTTTTTTTTACAGCTTTTCCCCATGAGCGCTCCTGGACCGGATTCTTCCAACGAGGAGTGCAAACCCAGCACCCCCAGCCCGCTCCAAAGGCACGTTAAGCACTCTTAACGGTGCTATTCAAGTTCAGCACAGCCTGCTCACTTTGTCCCATCTCAGCACTTTTCGGGGCGGGGATGTCAAGAATGCCGGCCGCTGAAGTGAAAGTGCCCAGCATCCCCAGCCCGCTCCACAGGCACGTTAAGCACTCTTAACGGTGCTATTCAAGTTCAGCACGGATGCTGGGGATGTCAGGCTCCGGGTCCTGCATTCTCGACGCTTCCCTTTCGAGGGGGTTGGTGCTGCTGGGACGCAAAGGGCGATTTCCCGCGCTGAAGGGCACTTGCACGGGGAACAAGCTGGCTTTCGCGCGCTTCCTTCTCAGGTCTGGTTGTTGAGAAGAACGATGGTTGAAAAGAGTGGGGAATAGTCTTGGGTGTCGCCCACTTTGAGATCATAGAAAGGGTTGTTTCGCCTGGGAGGCCTGTCTCGCAGCCCGCTTCTGATAATCACAGTGCCTTGTCTCAGACGTCGTGACGAGCACAAGGCTTAGCCGCCGGTGCTGCCCGTCCTCTTGGACAAGACAAACTTAGCCATGAAGGTCCTTCCCGGGGTCCGGGTTTGTTTCGTTGCTGTTTTGGCGAAGCGCTTTTCCGTCGACGGTCGTCTCCGTCGGTCAGTCGGGCCATCAGTCGGGCGGCCGTCGGTCGGTCGAATCCACCCTACACCCACCTTAAACACCCATTCCAAAGAAACCCTAACCCGAAGATACCCGAAGCAGGTTTGTTGTTTATCCTTGGTCAATGCTAGGTTTTGGCTATCACCTTCTGTGAGTGGCCAAGATAAGTTTCTGAAAAGGCTCAAATAGTCAAAGTGGGTTTTCACAACCATGTGCACCCTTCTTTAACTGGGTGCGACTCTCTTGTTGGTGGTTTTCTTTGGGGACCACGTTGGCCTTAAACAATTTCCGTACAGTTTATGTCTTTCAGCAGTGCATACCTCTGCAAGCCCCAACCCTAGAAGTCTTGTTGGACTAGCGACCCTTGAAGCGGGTCTCCATTTTAAAGCAAGCTTGCGCGGAGGTAAAGTGCGCTTATGCATGATGCAGATCCGAACGTGCGTCATACCAGGAGCTGTGTTTGCCAGCACCTGCGCACACATCTTGTGGGTTTGCAGCCATGACAGCAGAGCTGTGCTTCCTGACCAGCTGTCGTGTGTACGGTCTTTTCTCCGGATACCCTTTGCTGCTTGGCTTGCCGCTTTCAGTATGCCTCCAAAGGGAGGCTTTCTGGGGGAATTTCGGCAAGCCTCGCCCTTTCAACTGAGTTTTTGACCTTTTCAAGCCCCGAATGCAGATTTGTTTGGGATTCGTCTACTCAGGGCTTAAAGCTTTGGGGTTTTAAATGAGAAAAGCTCTCCTGGGCTTACACCAGAGGTTTTCTCAATCGATGGGGTCTCTTCATCCAGACCGTGCCCACTGGCAAATGCCGTTGGGTTCAAGTGGCACCAAACCCACCGCTTTGGTCACAGATCTTTTTTTTCACCACATGTTCGTCTTTATATATATATATATATATGTTTTCTCGCTTATGATTTGTGTGTGTGTTTTTTGGGGGGGGGGTGGGGGAGACAGTGGGCGCGGTTTCCCTCCAAGCAATCATTTCGGGTGGGGGGGGGCGGTCATTTTGAGGACGTCACCCTTTGGACAGGTGGCATCGGCGCTCCCGGCGGCACTGAGGCCGCGAGGGCGGGGTGGGTTCTGCCGGCTCAAAGGTGGATAGTGCCAGGCACCAGTCCCCCTTCGTAGTGGCTTCTCTATAGAGATTATGAACAGCCCAGCCAGTTTGGTTCGACTCACTCCCTGAGCTCCTGATCCATTCGCTTTTTGGGTTGCCACCATTTCAGTGGCAAACAGTTTGGACCTTTTTCGGGCCACTTGGAGTGAGTCTGTTGCGCGTTAAAGGCTCAGCAAGATTCAGTTCGGAGCCATCTTCTGGGTGTTACTATTGAATATTGTTCATATGGGTGCGTTCTTGTTGCGAGTACATTGTTTTAGTTGGTGCTTTGTGGTTTCAAAAGGAAACCAAAAGGAAAACCACCTGCTTTGGGGCCTGCTAAGAATCACACTCATGTGTTGTAACATGACAAGCCTGTGTTGTGCACAAAGGCTTGACCTTTCGATTGGCGTTCCGTCAGTTCCCTTGATATCGACTTTTTGTTTCTCTCATGTTTCCTCCATTTTTCAGGCAACCCCCGAATTGGTGGTTTGGATTTGCGTTTTTTCAGGATTTGACTCGGTGGCTTTGACGGTAAACGGGGACTTCGGGATCCTCAACCACCAAGCCATCGAATCCGCTCCAAACCACCAGTTGGGAATATGATTTTTTGGGTGAAGCTGCGAACAACTTTGCTCTTTGGGTGTGAGAAACCTCAGCGAGGCCACCCATGTTTGACTTAAAGCAAACCAGCTCACTTTACTTGGATCTGTGCGAGGCCCATCCTGGTTCGCGTCACCGGGCCTGGTTCTTGGTCGTCGCGTTGCTCACTTCAGTCCCTGAGGTCCGGGACTTTCCACTGACCGGGGTTGCCAGGATTCTCTTTGGATGGAATGTCACCTTGTGCCAATCAAGTGGGATTTTCCTTTTGAGGTGTTAGGGGAAACGTAGGGCTACCTGGAAGAGCCGTGGCAACCAAATCCCGACCTGGACTGCCTCCAAACCATTTGTTTAAAACAACTAAGGAGAACGCGATATCATGCCCGTTTTTCCAACAACAATTCTAGGGGTTGATTCTTTTCAACCATCGTTCTTTTCAAAAACCGATCGCTGTTTCCCCTGGGGTTCTGATGGCTTTCTGGAAAGATTCGGATCCCTGGAAAGAATGGGGAACTGTCCCCGTAGAACCATCAAGTTTCCATTTCCTCGTGCGCTCCCCGGCTCGAAGGGCCAACCCGCACGGCGGCCCATGCACCCGTTGTTTCTTTCAATGGTTTTCGAGGAGGAGCTGCTTCAGGTGGAATAGGATTAATTCATGTGCTCGATGTTTTAAGTGGATCTAAGTTGTGTTTGCCTTTTTTGGGGTGCTGAGGCGAAGTTGCCAAAGCTTGTAAATACTTCCTGTTTGCCGATTGCCCCTCAAAAGGGCATGAAAGCCATAGAGCGCACAGGCGAGTTTGGATGGTCTTTTCTCATGACTAAGGGTTGGCGCCAAGTTCCGTTCGAAGCGGGCGATGTGCTTGATTGGGACGATTGGGATGAGCCAAGCAGCTATAATCTGGTTTTGCTCTTCAGGCTGTGTTGTCCTGAAAGGGCGGCCTTATTCCGCCAAGATTGCCCCAAGAGCAGCAAAGAGGGCGCCCGAGCCCGGCACACGCGAAGTCGCAATCCCCCCATTCCGGGAAGAGCCGCTGGTTTTCCATTGCGGCAGTGTCAGGGTTGGTTGCAAAATATGTTCTACCCAGACCTCCGGAATTCTTCAGCAGAGAAGCTAGGGAGCTTGCTTGTTTCAAGATCCAATCCGGGTGGCCCTGGTGATCCCTTTTGGTGCCCTCCCTGCTAATGGTTCCCTTTCCTCAACGTCAGAAACTGGGGGCTGGTAGAAGAATTGGGGCGTTCTGAACGTTGTTCACAGTTTGTTTGGTGCGCTGGCTCCGCCGCCACCAAGATGAGGCTTGTTTATGACCAGTTTAGGGTTTGCAACCAAAAATATCTTGGCTAAGCCACCGATTTAAACCTTTATTTCACAACGTTGCCAAAGCCCACCCTTGCTCCACGATGAACCTTTAAATGGGCTTGCTCAAGATAATCCTCGAAGTAACCATCTTTCCTGGACAGCAAATACGCGCAAGACAAGTCTCACCATTTGTTGGTGTTCCCAGCGCAAGCGGCAACTGTGTCGGGTCCCAGGTCGAACCACCTCGATGCGGAGAACGCCGGGTGCGAAGAGTCCCAGGCGGAGTCTCGTGACCGGTGAATTGGATGGACTGCGGAGTCGAGTTCTTGGCTCCTGCAACTGTTTGGGGAAAATGTCTGTGGGTCAAAACCAATGGGGTACGGGGTTTTAACTGTTTGGGGGTTGGATCTTTAGACTAACTCTCTGGATTCCCATATTTTCCTTTAACCAGCAAGAAGTTAAACGTTTTGCTGGGGGGATCTACAGCACCCAAGAAGATGTGCGCTTGTCCCGCTAGCTAGAAACAAACAAAGCTTTTCTTGCGGGGGGCCATATCCACATAAAGTTTGGTGGCCTGATTGGATGGCAGACTCCTCTTGGTTTCTTGGTTGTCCTAAGCCAGCCCTGGTTTTAGTTGCAGCACGCTCTCGATTTTGCAAGGCAAACAAATTCACCAGAAGGAGGTTCAGCTTCACTTGGATCACCACCCGCTTAGGGCCCCAAAGTGTCTGGTAATAATTTCCAGTTTCAACAAGAATGATTGTATGTAGGGTAAATCCGGCTGGGGGGGATATGGCACCCGGTGATATCAACCACTTACTTGATGTCATCGGTACCTTTGGTGCAACGTGGCAGTCTGGCAGTGGATGAGCCCCGTAGGCATGCATATTTGCAGAGGCAAAAGGTACCAACCCAAAGCAGGAGTCCGTTCAAAAGCCACACACATGTATATGGTACAGATTTGTGCTCAAATGCTCCAAGCACAGCTGCCATCGCTGTCCCTCTGTCTACCTGACGGTTGGCATATCAGCACTCCAGTGGCACCTTTTGGCTGCGACCCAATTGTTTGCGATACTCAGAGCAGTCATTTTTGCGGCTTGCGTTGTTTGAGGAGTTCCCTTTCTTAGATGGGTTTCAAGGGAAATCACAAGGGGAAACACCGGCTTTTTGATGTCCCACATGGTCTTCAGGGAAATCACAAGGAAGACGCGCAGTTTTTGGTGCCACCAAATTTCGAGACATCTCATTTTCTCATTTGTCCAGGGGTTGATTCCCCATTATTTTCAATCATCGTTCTTTTTCAACACCTGCCGTTTTCCCTGGGTTTCTGGAGGTTTCTGGAAAGATTCGGATCCCTGAAAAGAATGGATATGGAAGGTCCCCTAGATTTTTTTCCAGAGACCTTGGAGGGGGGGAGAGGGGGTGTGAGGGAGCTTTCTGCTTCCCCCAGGCGGCTGGGGAGCACCGCCGGAGCCTTTGCCGGCTTTCGGACCCCGAAAGCTTTGGTGCATGGCCAGTCGCGTTCAACTTCCCTAGAATGAGCTCGCCTGTTTGTTTTTGTTTTGCTATTTTGGGGTCCCCTTTGTTTTTCCCACAGCCAAAAAATATGTGTTGTTTTTGTTTGCTGGGGTCCTAATTCCAGCCGAGTCAACAGGTTTCGCTCCCGATCGAGTTCTTGGACTTGACGGTCTGGGGTTGGTAGGCTTAGTGGCTTAGAGAAACAGTCCGGGACTTGGGCAATCCACTCGTTCGGAAGCGAGAGGTTCACCTTTCCAATTGCCAGGTTAGGGCGCAAGTGAGTTCGCGTTCTTTTTAAACTTTCTGGGAGTCAATCGCCATGGTTCTAAAAAGCGGACCACTGGTAATTACCCTTTTTGGTAGCCATGGTTAGAAGCTGCTTACTAAGTTGGTTGAACATCCAAGCAAGCTCTCCCCCAAGTTTCCTGTGGTAAGGCACTGGGTCCGGTCGCGTCCCGGTGCCTGTCTGAGGGTTGCCCTAAGTGATTCTGACCCCTAAGTGATTCTGTTGGATTTCCGAGTTGCCCAGTGGCGCCCTTGTTTCCTTCTTTTGGGAAGGGTTCCCCTTTAAGCTCAACCAACCGAAAAGGATGCCCTTTTTTTCCCATGACCGCTGGGCATCTGAGATCATCAACGACTAATTATTTCTTTGTGTTGTGTTCTTCTTGTTTGCCAGAGGGGGTGCCTGAATTGTCCGCTTGGATGTAAGCAAATATTGGCCAGTGGCAATTTCAGACTCTTTTTGGTTCACTAACTTTACGAATCCAATGATTCAGCAATTGCTCTCAAATCGAAGGGTTTGCGACTTAAACTCCTGCAGTGGCCATACTCCAATTGATAGAGAGATAACTACTCGTAGGTAAAAGCAGCTCACACAGGGAGCCAGGAACCTCAGTATGTCTTCCTTTTGACATCCCTTCAAACACCAACCAACAGGGGCAAGTATGAAGATCCTTTGCTCAAGATTCCCGCTTGTCAAGCCGGGAATTGCACTGGTTGGGGCGGATATGTGTCTTTGTTCAGCTTCAGCTGGATGTTTGGGGGCATACTCACCCCCCCCCCCCCCCGAGTTCCCGTGTTTTTTTTTGGTTCGGAAGACCCGTGGAGAAAACATCAAGCTTCAGACATTGGCCAAGCCACCCCCGGGAGTCAGAGTACGGACCCCCGACCCGAGGTCAGAATTACAACGGCTTCTTTTCCCGATGGTTCGTCGGCAGGACTCGGAGTTCGGAAAGGCGCCTCTCTCGGCGTTCTTTTTGGGGCAGCCGACCTTGTTGAATTCGCAACAATGGTGAATGACCCAGTCCTGGGTTGCCATGTTTACTTCAAGGGGAACAGGGTTGAGTGGCTGCATCGCGTCAAAGCCCCATCTTACAGCGTTTCAAACTGCACTCGCCTGGATCGAATTTGCAGCAAAGTCAGCTTTCGCAGGACAGACACCGGTCGCCAAGAGTTGTTCTTCCAGTTGGTGGCCGCGTTTCTGCAGGCCGGGCGCACGTCCCCCCTGCCCTCCAAATGTGTCCATAAGCAGGGGCAGCAAGGGGAATTAAATAGCCATGGATACGTTGAGGCCAGGCACGTTGACCATGCCACTTGGCACGCATTTAGTATCCTTTGTCAATGCGTCTCCCTAAGTGGGTAGGTATACCTGGGCCCAATCAAGAAAACACGCATCACTGGGAAAAGCCCGCAGCTAGCAAAAGCGCCTTTTCAGCCAAAAAGCACGCTTTTTTTCTCCTCACGAAAGAGCACAAAAAAAAGCACACCTTGGAGGATCCAGGTATGTCAGGAGCACTTGGTGGACCTCTTGGCTGGGACAGCAATGCAACTTGCTGGGCGGTGAGCTGAAGTGGTTGTCCCGCAGCCATCTTGGCTTGCGCTTGCTTGCGTTTGCTTGCGTTTGCGCGTGTGGCCTAAGTAGTGTAAGTGAGGGAATAGGTTGAAACACTCGAACTGTCCGTATTTTACCCATCCTTTTGTGGTTGTGTGATGCTTGGTTTACCTGCAGTAAGGTTTGTCTCCAAATAGGTTTTAAAAACACCTCAACCTTGGTTGGGTTTCCTCTTGGTTTCCCTTCAAAGCAAACCAAAATGGCGGATTTGGGCTCCAAATCTCTTGTTTACCGTCAAAGCCACCCAACAAGGGGGTTTTCAGGGTCCCCCCTCCCCCCCAGAAACGACCACGGTCCGCACGCATCTCGACTCCAAATCCACCGCCGTTATGCTGGCCGGCCTGGGCGCGCCGCCCAGCCCATGCCATGCAACCAGGACGCTCGCTCCGACTGAACGAGGTGTCAGGCCGGCGGTTTGGTTGGTTTCAAAGTGGAAGGGGGTGTCAGGCCGGCGGTTTGCGGTTTTCTTTTATCTTCTTCTTTTTTTCCGGTTTGACGCCCCTGTCGTCATTGAATGGGAAACTACTCGGAACCACGCATGTCCAAGGATTGAAAGTGAGTTTTGCCTTTGAACTCCTGATGTCCCTTTTTTTCAAAGTGCCTTGTGATGAAACCAACCTTCCAGCAGTTAACGAAAGTGACACCGACGAAAAGGAGGTCCAGGCCGATAAGAATCATAATAGGAGTCAATCAGTCCACAAGTTGCTTCGGTTTCCTGTGCCTGAGGTTTTGCCACTACAGTCTTTCCTCCCAAGCTCATCGCTTTGGGCCTTTTCCCTCTTTCCCCTCCCAAGCACAAAGACAAGCAACAGATACGTTATTTGGCTTGGCCAATCTAGTATGCAGTCCTTGCTCCTTTCATTGGCTTCCCCAGGATTAGCTCCCCTTTTCATTTTTTCATTTTTTGGCTTTTTTGGGGTCCCCTTTGCTTTCCACTAACAAGGCAAACAAAAAATGCAGGGGTCCGAATTCCAGCCAAGATTGCAAGTTAGGCTGGCGACGGCAGCTCCCCGGCAACCACCGCCTCGGCAAAAGCGGCGGGCGCGTCCCATTGCCGCGGCCGCAAGAGCCGCGGCGGCCGCGGCGGCGGCGGCTGGGGCGGCGGCGGTCCGTCGCAAGGCCCGCGGCTGAGAGACGCCAGGCATTGAAGGGGGCTCTAGAAAAATCTCCATGGGAAGGTGTTGGGAATTCTCTTCGATGGACGTGTTCCATGCGAGTTTTTCCCTGGGGCCGCTCAGTGCGCGATTGATGTTTAGACGACCTAAGGGAGACATGAGTACCCCTGGAGTCCGCAAGGTTGATCGCGGAGCATGTAATCTGTGCACTTGCTTGGCCCCTTACATCATCATCAAGTAGTTTAGGCCCGAAAAGCTTTGACAGATGTCTCAGAAAGCCGGGGTCAGATTGACCTGGGGCACGGACATATGTTTGAACTGTGTATGTTAAGTGTGGAACCTTGTCCAAGTTGAGCCGTTGCTGTGTCAAGGCAAAATGGAGGGAGCCTGCTTCAATGACCGCCTGGTGAGTGTGAAATGGCCCTACGTACTACTAATTTTCCTTGGCTACCTGAGATCAGGCTACTTCTAACCTTGCAAAGAGAGCCCTCGCAGCTTCTTGAAGGCAAGAGTCAAGGACAGGTCCGCTTAGGAGCACGGGACGCCTGAAACCAGGGAAATGAACGGGTTGCCAAGAAGCTGCAAAGGACCCGGTGGCGTGCAAGTATTTTATGCTAGGCTACTCATGGCCAGACTTGCCCTTGAAGCTCTTTGCCGTTTTGTTCTTTCTTGAATTCCCCCTACCAGAAACAAGGGGCACGTTCGCGGGGGGTTAAGATCGGGCAATTGCTCAAGCTTGCAAACACCATACCTTTTCTCCCAGCTCAATCTACTGATTCAGAGTCATATATCGAGGGCATGCATGGCTCCCCTCGCTGTGGATGTTCGAAATGCGCTTTGCTCCAGTTGCGTAGGTGCTTTATCTACCAACGTTCAAATCGGGCTTCATTCATTCCAATTCGTTCCGACCGATGAACGCGGATTTTGCCCGCATGATTGGGTGGGCGATGGTGTTCCTGCTGATTTCCCTGCAACCGCAAAAACACGGGTACCCTCAAACAAAAATGTGCGCCTTAGATGTTTCCTTTAGTTGGGTTTGACGTGTTGGTTCTTGTTGAGACCTGGACGACGGCCTACAAACCACCAATCCAATGAACCAACCGAGGGTAAGCTGATGTGTGTGTGTGTGTGTCTGTGTGTTTGTGTGTCTGTGTGTCTGTGTTGATTTGTTTTCTTTGTGCTTTTGGTATTTTCATTTTAATAGATTTGTGTTGGGAGTGGCAGGCCAACACGTACTGCGGATGGACGAAACCCATTTCGCACCTCCGAATGCCTGGAATGATACGATTCCCCTGCAAATACCAACGAACAGCCGGGTTCAACCATGATTTCCAAGTGGTGCGAATGGATTTTGTCCACAGGTCGAACGGACAAGTTTCCTTTGGACCGGAGGATGGGTGGCCCGGCCCCAGCAGCGCCCAGCGGCACCTGGCGGAGTCGGCCCAGTCGGTGCCGCGGGTGGACGGCGCGGCGCTGGCGGAAGACTGGGACCGCTCTGAACCTTTGTGCCTGCCGCCCAGCGTGGTACACATGGCACGCGAGTTTGTTGTTTTTGCCCAAGGCATGTGTTTTTTTTTGTTTTGGTTTAATGTATTTTTTTTTTTTAATTTGCCCTTGTTGGTTCTAAAGGGAATGTATCACTACTAGATGTTTGTGTCTGTTTTGCTTGTGTCAGGGGACTTAAGAACATGGACGTATTCGTTGCTATTGTGACTTCTCTTGATTCTTGATGTTGTTTGTATTTGTTGTTTCTTTGCGCAAGCTTCCTGTGTTTCGCTTTGTCCCGTTGTTGCAGGTGGCTTGCTCTCTTTTTGCTTCGGGGTCGAGGTTTCTCGATGTTTTCCAATGTTGTCTCCGTGGCTTGTGCTTCTTGTTGCCCGGGAGGGTAGGATTGGGAAGGCATCACGTTTTTTGGGGCCGAGCCACGAGTTGAATTGGCGGCTGGACCAGTCGCCCAATGGAAAAGGCATCGTTTGCCTTCTAGCTCCGCGAGAGGCCGGGGGTTGGAGGTTTGTTCCCCTCGGCAGGTTCGAGAAGACCGTTTACTTCCTGAGTTCATGGACTTTTGAACTTTTTCAGAAGACCATTTCACTGGTAAAGAGGAAACTGTCAGCCTTTTTGTGGCCAGTCCACTCGTTCGGAAGTGAGACCATGTTCAAAGCGCAATTTTTAGGTATAGGTTTCAACATGGGTATTCTCCCCTCTGTTTGCCCTGTGGCCCCCTGGCTTGAGGAAGGAGGTGTACATGACATACCCATTTAGGGACGCCAAGGGATATTCACCATCTAGGAGCGAAAAAGCTTTGAGTCACCCCTTACACTGTGTTGTCCTTTAGTTCTTGGCACCAGGCTGAACGGCGTGCTGACTTGCACGTAATTTGCTCAAAAGGCAACCAGAAGGTGCTGCGGAAGTGTGACATGTGTCCAACGACCACGTATTTCCCTACCATCTGCTTGTGTCCTAGGCAAGGCCTCACTGCGGATTGGTCCATCACCCGGCAGCAGATGGAGGCGCATTGGTTTTGAACCAGCGCCAAAACATTCAAAGGTCAAGCTTAAAATTTCTGGATCAAGTGGACAACTGAGGTGAACAAGAAGCAGTAAAACCCAGTTTCAACACAACCTGCAAGATCTGCACAGTGCCCGCAGTGTCCTCCCACTTGCTTAGCAGGTGGTTGGCTCCTTGATCCGGTGGGCACAGCCATGGTTCAAGCCCCCCCCCCAAACCCCACAGCCCAGTAAACCATGGTTTACTCAATTTTCCGATTTTTGGGAAGACTATTTGTGCAGCAAACAAAACTCGGACCTTTGTTGGCCCATCTACGGAAGTGGCTTTGAACCCGTTGAGGTGTTTTCATTTTAGCTAGCCTCGATGTTTGCAACACAAGGCGCCCAAAACGGGCTAGTAACAAAGAACAACACTGGTTCTAACTGGTGGGTTGGATTCGGATTTGAACCCTGGTTCTTGTGGAGGGTAAATGGAAAACCACCAACTCAGTTGTCCAAAGCAACTAGTGTTCCCTTTTTGGTCCATTTTTATAGTCATGACCTCAAAATGTTGATCCCAAACTGGGGGGCAACTGAGCACTTGGCAAGTGGGTTAATGGCATTAGGGGACGATCACCTTTGTAGTCCAGATTCTTTGGAAAACGCGAAGGCCACCATTCATCTAGGGGTACCTTCCCCATTCTTTTCAGGGATCCTTTTCCAGAAAACCTCCAAACAACCTGGGAAAATAGCTGGTGTTTGCAAAGAACGATGGTTGGAAAGAATGGAAAAGGAATCAGCCCTTAGTATGAAATACACCCAGACTTTCCTCAATCCTGTTGCTTGTGGCTCGAGCTTCTCAAATTGTCAAAGGTGCTGTCCCTTCTTTGTGGCGACTAAAGCTGGTCTTCCCCAGAAAGGGTCAACACCTAAAGTTCAGAAGGAAGGGGGCCACCTCAGTGACTCAGGCGAGCAAGGCGATCTTTCGGCTGCGCCGGAGTTCCACGCTCCACGAGCACGGCTACGCAGGGCCCATGGCAAACTGGCGTCAAAGAGTTTTCAGCCGTTGTGTTTTTGTTGGTTTGTTTGTTTGTTTGTTTCTTTCTTTCTTTCTTTCTTTCTTTGTTTGTTGGTTGGTTGGTTGGTTGGTTTGTTTGTCTATATTTGGGGGAGGGTTCCCCGTTTCTAATGTTGCTTGAGGGGTGGTTTGGGCTGTTTCGTTTGTTTGTGATAGTGTTGTGTTTGTTTTTGTTTTTGCTCTTTTTTTGTGATTGTTTTTGTGATTGTTTTTGTGTTTGTTTGTGTGTTTGTTTTACGATTTTTGGGGTATCCCTTGACCTTCAAAACAGGCACACCACTTTTTTAGGGTCCATATCACGAGGCCGGAGGAGGGCTTCATGAGCGGCAAACGCCTACTGTCTTGGCTGCTAAACGACCCCCCCTGTCCCATTTTTACGCATGCTTTTTGGAAAGGGAGGTATTCGAGCAAAAAGCAGCCCGCCCAGCTATTCGCCGGAGTGTGAAAATTTCAGCCGTCCGACTAGTTCAGGGTAGTTGCCAGGCTCAAGATCAGATCCCAAAGGTGCCGAAATCAAGTTCGGCCAAGTGGTTAGCCACTTGAAATATGTGTCACCAGAGTCAACTGTTGGGGGACTTGTAAATGGGTTGCAGAGGTTCGGATTGCGAACAACTTGCAAACTTGGTGCTTGGAATGCCCGAATAGCACATTTTGGTAGCCCCAGCTACAAGTGGGCAAAAGCAGAGCGCCAACCTTGTCCAAGAACAGTCACTCGCTGGTCTTTGCTGGTCTTTAGTAAGTCAGTCCCTCTTGCAAGGATGGGCATGTCCAACCTTGATCTTGCTTTTTGGTGTTCGTATTTTACACCTCTTTCTCTTCCAAGAAAATGGAAGGCCCTCAGAAGACGACTACTGGAGAAGTCGGGAGGTTTGGCTTGCAAGATTTTCCAACAAATCGGAGCCAGACCCGATTTGCTTGCAGCCTCAGTTTGTGGCCAGGAGCGGGAGGTGACATTGGCGGAGTATTTCCAGGACAGGTCTCGGCTCTCATGTTTTCAGGCAGTTCTCGCGACACAGTGCCGATACCACCCCAAAGGGCTTGGCTGCCCAGCAAGGCGCGGGGTCCAAATGCAAAATCGGGGAAATGGGTGGACAAACCATTCAAATGAGTTGCCAGATTGGGGTCAATGAAGAGCCCAAACATGCCCAAATCCTTTGAACCAATAACCAATGTGGGTCTCCGGCGTGAATCTGAATTTCACGAACGGATCATCCCTTGGCTGATCTAATTATGCCAACTCGCATTTTGAGGTGCCTCATTGCCAAACGAGTTGCCAAATCAGCGGCCCATGATGGCGCCAATCCGGGTGAGCCAACGTCCCCCTGTCTGGCGCCCTGTATTGTGATAAATGCTTAGTGTCAACGCATGTTAACGCCCAGTTCGCCGTTTCTGGCGTGTGTTGCCATTTCAGTTTTCTTCACTTCTAGCGGGAGGGCTTCGCAAATGCCAAAGTTTTGTCTCACCTGTTCAACGGGTTGGGACGCTTCACTCGGTATCCATCTGGTCAAGGCGTTGTTTCGGTTTGGTCCAGGCATTGGTCATGACCCTGGGATTGAGCATTTGGTTCAATCCCTGGGAAGCCTTTGGTTTTCCTTTTTGGAGGTCACGGAAACAGGTCGCGAGACAAGGCATCTCCCCTTCGCACGATGATTTCCTTGCTTTACGGTGCTGGCCCGTTTTTTGTCTCAGAACTGCTGAAACCCCTCGGCAAAAATGATTCCCTTCCCGAGTGGAATGTTAGACTTAGGACCATTTTGTTGGAACAACGCCTTGGACTTACCCATCCAACAGACTGGGAACCAACGGCCATTTGCAGGACGCGTTGCAGGGCACAGACGCGGTGATCTTTGAGAACGACTTCTTGGGTCAAGCACCCGTAGGCAGGGGCCACACTTAGAGTCCCAGCCAATTAGAAGCTGAGCGTCACCTCAGGAGTTTCACTGCGTGGTTTTAGCCTTTGAGTTTGGTCTTTCAGGGTGCTTTAACCTTAGGAGTTTGAATCTTAAGAGTTTTGACCTTAGGAGGTGTAGCCTTGATGAAGTTTTAAGCTCGTTTGATCTTGTCGTGTCAACCTTAGGCTCACTGGTGTGTTGGTCCAGTCCGGCCGCCGACTCGTCTCGTCCAGGCCAAGGCTTCTTGGTGCCCAAAGTGCTGCAAGACATCCACGGCAAGCCCCTGTTCAGCGCGGGCCGGCAGGACCAGATCCGACGCACGAATGTCCGGCTGGGCTGAGGAGTGCCCCCAAGGCTCTTGGCATGGGTTTGGCTTAGGGTTTCAGCTTTAACGCTTGCAAGTACAAACCAGCAAGACGCGGAAACGGCACAATTCACAGGGTGGTTGTTTGTTTGGTTGATTAGTTGCTTGTCTGGCTGTCTGTTTGTCTGTTGGTTGGTTGGTTGGTTGGTTGGTTGGTTGGTTTGTTTGCTTGGTTGGTTGTTTGGTGGCTTGTTTGTTTGATGGTTGCTTGCTTGGTTTGTTTGGTTGGTTGGTTGTTTGGATGTTGTTGTTTGGATGTTGGTTTTGTTGGTTTCATTGTTTGTTTGTTTGTTTGTTTGTTTGTTGGTTTGTTTTGTTTGTTTGTTTGTTTGTTTGTTTGTTTGTTTGTTTGTTTGCGTGGTTGTTTGTTTGTTTGTTTGTTTGTTTGTTTGTTTGTTTGTGTTGTTTCGTTCTTTGTTATTTGTGTTTCTTTGTCCGTTTGTGTGTGTGTGTTCATGTGTTTGTTTGTTTGTTTGTTTGTTTGTTTGTTTGTTTGTTTGTTTGTTCGGTTGTTTCTCTGTTTGCTGTTGTGCGTGTTTGTTTGTCCGTTTGTGTGTCTGTGTCTGTGTTTGTTTGTTTGCTTGTGTTTTTTTTTTTTGGTTTGTGTGTGTTTCTGTTTGTATTTTTGTGTTTCTGCGCATTGGCAAGTTTATTGCAGCCCCAGCTCAAGATATTGAGGCGCGTGCCTTCCCCCCAGAAGGCTTCTCAGAACCCTTGGGTCAGAAGCGCTTCTGAAAAGGCTTCTTTCGAAGCTTCCTTGGAGCATCTGTTTCCAATCAACTAAGGCGAAGCCCCTGGTAGCTTGAAGCAGCAGGGTTGAGCTTAACGCCAGGCGGCGGGTGTGTCTGACTGTGGGGGCCAAATAGCTAGAATGGGGCTGTGTATTCTATGAACATGTGTCTTTGCATGATCATGGGGGCATAGCGCTAGTTCCTACTGTTACTTAATGCCCTTTTCAGGTTGGCTTTTTGCCGGAAAGCCAGAAGGGAACCCCGCCCATTTTTTTTGAGCGTCCCCGTTTTGAACATGCTTGTCACATGCCTATTTTGCTTGGTGCGGTTTTTACGGGAAGCCGATGCTGTCGTCAAACGCCCACGAGAAGGACACGGGGGTGGGCCTGCATCGGCACAATGAGAGCTGGCTCGCCCAGATCGAGGGGCGTAAGGCTTGGAGACATGGCTGAATCGAGTCATTTTCGCGAGTTCTCTTCGGGTCACATACCGTGGATGGTTGCAAAAGCCGTTTGCACCACCTTAGAAGCCATGTGTTGCAACCATAACGTTGGTTGGCATTTGCAAGGGAACCATTTTTCCGGTTTCTTTGGTGCGAAATGGATTGCGTCCATCCACGGCAGGGTCACCCGCTTCACTTACGCAAAGAGGGCATACGTCCATCTACTTTCACTCTAGTGTGACTTGTTGACCGTTTATGTTTTGTTCCTGCCTTCGATCCAGACAAACTTGCCAAACCAAGCTTACCTGTTTGCCTTGATTTGCGAGCTTTGTTCGGGGGCGGGGTGAGATCGGCTCACTGGTCACTATTGCCTGGGGGGCCGCATCCCAAGGATTTTGGTCCCACCGGACTCCCCGCGGCCCACGGAGAAAGCGCCGTGGCAGTACTTCTCGGAACGGCCGGGGAGGCGGGCGCCGGGGGCGAGGGAGATGCGCGGGAGAGGCGCGACACAAGCTTCCACCTGCCACGTGCCCTTCGGAATGTGTTTGCTTCCCTAAAGGAAACCAATCACTGTGGACTTAAGCAAATAGAGGTAAGTTGTGGTTCGCCGGCCGAGGTAGGAAGGCATCGAAATGGGAAAGAACAAGAGGAAGCCGTAAGGGTCTCTTCCAAGACGAAACGGAAGACTGCGGCGAAGCTCTGAAGTTTACTTCTGGTACACACTTCACTCGACAGTCCCTTTGGTTTGCAACCAAGTTAAGTGGGTTACAGCCATGTGATTGTCAACTTTGAATTTGCCGAGGTATAGCCCGCGTTGACCAAAAGGCCCCGCTTTCTTAGATGGCCTAAGACTCATGTATTAGCGTGTTACCACGCCGATTTGCCGACTACCCCTTGTCATCTCACTTACCCTGGAGGCTGACGACCGGAGGGTTTTGACTTTCCCTTTGTCCTTCCATTGGCGTGGTATGGCGTGAGGCTATGACCAGCTCACTCTCTGACTTCATGGATAGAACTTGTGTGGTAAAAATGGCCAGTTCACTCAGTGAGCCGCGGTCACGTGTTCATGGACAAAACTGTGTGTTGTCAAACATATGGCAATTTTTTGTGGCCAGTCCCCTCTCTCGAGAATGAGCCAAGGGCTATGGCCCAAGTTGGAACGCGGCTCCGAGCTGCGTCAGGTCCCAGGTCTGCGTGGTGCTCCCGGGGGAGATCCTCTTCGTTCCCCGGGGCTGGTGGCATGGAACTTGGCACCTCTGCGAAGAATCAAACTCCTTGCGGGGAATTCATGGAGCTCCACCGAGTAATGCTAAGGTCCAACTCGCTGCTGCTCCGGAAACGGTGTGTGAGTTACTTGTTGGGTCTTAGACCTGGTCATGGTGGTTTGAAGGACGGTTGACTTTGGTTGGGCCAGTTCACTCAAATACTGGGATAGAGCTTGCATTATTGCTGGAGGGAGGGTGCCCTCAACAGTTGCATCAGCTGTTGTCATGCAAAGGGCGTCTGATTCAACTACACAGTATTGAGCAACCTGCAGTTTTGTTTAGCGATTTTTTATTGAACATGTTGTCCAGATTCCTGTGAACTCTTTTGCGGCTTACTTAAACAAATCAAGTCTAAAGATCAAAACCAAAGCCTGAAGTTGAAGTCTACTAGACGTCAAGGTCAATGACAAGGACAAACATGGCTTCACCTTCATGTTGCCAAAGCGAGCTTGTTCTGTCCACTTCCATGAGTGTTAGAAAGAGAAGGTGCGTCATGGTTTGTCCTATGTGGCCACAAGCAAGTAGGGCCCCCGGATGTACGACTTGGCCTCGATTTCAACCAGTTTTCGCTACCAAAATAGTCCCACAAGATCACCTCTTTCCAGATGAAGGGCGATCGGTCACCGCCACAGACCCAACTCCCTAGAAAGCGCCGCCGGAGAGAGGCATGTGCTTTTGTTTGGGTCTCTTCATTTGTGTAGCCGCTAGCCTCGCAGACCCCAAACACTTGTCATGTGCAGGTAAGCAGATGTTGTGGAGTTGACCGCCATTCGATTGTTCTCTTGGGGGGTGTTCCAGTTGTTGGTTAAACCTTGGCCTTCGCGGTGTCGCCCAACCCCGTTGGCGAAGCTTAGGAACCTGGACGACAGCTTCGCTGTGGGTTGGGAGGCGGCGGAGTTTCCGTCGGAGGCGGTGGCGGCGGTGCTGAAGAATGACTCGGACGCCCTGCAGCGCTTGGAGGCGCTGTGCCCGTTCGGTGTGTGTGTATGTGTGTGTGTGTGTGTGCGTGTGTGTGTGTGCTTTTTGTGTTTTGTGAGCGTGCCCCTTGCTGGGTGAAACCAAGAAGGAAGACAGTGTTTTTTTGTTTTGCGGGGGCGGGGGGGTCCCAAAACAAGGCACCCGTGTGATTTGTGCAATGTTTGTTTATTTCCCCACGGGTTTTGGAATCCATCACACTGTAATTTGGTCCATTTTTGCCAAGGGACTGAAGCGAATGGAAGGTGAGTGCTTTACACATGTTTGCGCAAGCCCAACGCGCCCGTTTAATAGAACCCGCCAGTGACAGAACATGTCATTCTCTGCTGTCCTAAGATCCAAGTAAATGCCACACCCAAAAAGAGCGGTTCTGCGATTCGTTTCGCTTTGAAGCAACCAGAAAGGAGCACCATCGAAGAACACAGGCACAAACACACAACACACACAAACATTCGGTTGGGACCCCATTTGTTAGAGCCCACAGCGGGGGCATCCATTGGATGGGCAGTTGGTTGTGATTACTCCTCGTTTATTGGAGCAGTTGCTGGAATGTCCCCTTCAAGAGTTGCATCTTACTGGTGGGTTCCACTGAAACAGCCATTGTTGGAGGTTCAAAGAGATAATTAATTGAGGGAATTGTGTCATGGTTGTTGGGGGAAGTGGGCCTGATAGAGCACCATAAGAAGGCTCCTGCCACTTGTGTTGTCCTTCCAGGGTACCTGAGTGGGTGGCACGTCACGCACGCACACACACACACACATATATATATATATATACATACATATATATGTGTATATATATATATGTATATATTGGAGTCAGTGACGCAAATGGACTTTACGAGTTGTACACCTTTTTTTGACAAACAATGAGATGCTCGCTTCGCGTTTTTGAGTTGGCAGCTGTTCTGCCTGAAGTTGGCAGCTTGTGTTCTGGAATTCTTAGTGCAAGTCCTGCAAGTATAATGCCAGTGATCTTGGTTCAAATCAATCGTGCAAGACGGTTGGGGCCATGTGGGAAACAAATTTCTCAGAGCTTGTTCGCTCTGAGTGGCCAAGGTAGTCCCATTCCAAGCTACAGAACGGAGCGATTCAAGAACCAGACTTGGGACAACCCCCTTTAGCTATGCTGGATTCGGGAGAATTCCTTGGCTGTTAAAGCTCAATTTGCCCAATGGATGCGGTTTCACATGGTTTCAAACGGATTTCGTCCACAGAAGCTTCGGCTGGGGTTCGCGGCTCAGGGGGAGGAGCGCCTGTGGGCCTTGGAGCTTTGCGCGCGCAGCGGGAACCTGGAGATGCTGAAGCAGCTCCATGCGCAGCTCAGCACCCGATGGCATGGGCTGAGCACGGTCCGTTTTGGGTTGATGAAGTGTTGTTTTTGTCATGTTTTGTTTTTTTGTTGTTTTCCAGTTAGTCTGAGTAGATGTGTTTGTTGTGTTTTGTATTTATGCTGTTTTCCAGTCTGTTGTTTTAGTTCGTTGTTGTCATCTCTGGTTGTTGTTTTTCTTGTTTGCTTCTGGTGCGTTTTAGGTTGAGGGATGCAACAGACAAAATCTAACATACAAAGTGGTTGCCCTTGGCTGGCCGATTGCAGGGGATTCCCTTCAAACTGGGAAGGGGAACACCCACTATCGCCTTCGACAGGAGGAAGCAAGAAGAGAATCCGTTTTCCATCTTCTGGGGGGGTTTGCTAAAAGACACCCTCCTTCTAACAGAGACGCCACCAGAAGGCCCCAGTATGAAGCGGAAATCAGGAAATACGCCTGCCATAATCATCTGAATCTGGCGGGTTCAGGTTTGTTTGCGCACGGGGAACGGCTACAATGGATGGTTTGGTTCGTACTTTGAAGGCCATACAGCATATCTTTGCAGGGGATAAATCGCATGTTCTTTCTTTACCCAAAGGGAAACGAAAGTGTGTTTGATCATTCCTTAATTTCCCCCCCTACGTAGCCAGTTTTTCATTTCACCAGCGAGCTGGATAAGAATACCCCGGGTTTGATTTTGCCTTCTGCTTGTGCGCTCTTAGCAGGTCTGGCAGGTGCATCCTAGTAGGGATAACGTGTTGAGGTGTTCTGCAACGCTCAGGGAATCAACCAAACCGTTTAAGGGTATGCAATCGTCGTGGCATTTCCACCGCCACAGAAGTGGACCATTTCCATCGCCCAGTAGCAGGTGATTTGGCTGAGGGCCAACAGGACTCTTCCTGAGTTCCTGGACTGCCTATGTTCTGGGAAGACCGTGGCGTTCAAAAGTTTTGACTTGCTTTTGCCAATCCACTCGTTCGAAAGTGAGGTGTTGCTTGCCGCGTCAAACTCATCACGGTATGCGAGGTTCGCTACCACTTTCCAGCTGTTTGTGGTCCTTCAGGGGACTTTTTTTTGGGGGGGAGGCTCACTGCCACTCGTCTCATACTCACGTGGGGGAACAGATCGTTTTGATGGGGTTCCATGTTGCATTGAAGACACTATGAAAAACAAGGGGCCCTCCGGTGTTTACCACATCCCACATCCACTCAGGGGTTGAACCAATCCCAAAAATGGCTTCAAGACATGGCACTTCTTGTCAAGATCAGCTTCCCCACAGTTGTCCAGCGGCAAAGGCTCGAATATATGCAAAATATTGAGTTCTGCAAGCTCAAGTAAGTTTCGAAGCTCGTTTCAGTGTCCCAAGCTGAGTCACTTTTGGACAGTTCTTGGGATTTGAGACATGGGAATTTGGCAGTTGTTGGGAACCAGGTGGCTGATACATGTGGCAACTCGTTCCCAAGTTGTCTCATGAGCTTCACTCCAAGTTTTCCCAGAATGGCAAGGACCCAATTGAGGTGACGCCTTCCTTAGGTCAACCCAAAAGGCGCACTCCGAAACAAAATAAATTGCAAGGATTCAACTTGGATGACTTTTTTCCTTAAACCCAAAAGGCTCACTTCCTGAGTTCATGAACTTTAAACTTTTTGGGACGACCATTTTAGTGGTAAATATAAAGTTTGGTTACCTTGTTTTGGGCCATCCAGCAAGCGAGAAGGTGAGATATTGACCGACGTTTTGTTTTCTTCATGGCGGTTAGGTTCGGCTCCCGAGTTCCGCCAGCGCGAGCCACCGGGAGGATGGAGCCCGTGGGCCCGGAGCAGGCGCCCGCAGTGGCCATCGCGGCGGCAAGGAGCGGCCAGGTGCGGGGGGAATCGCGGCGGTTCAAACGGGTAAGGAGGTGTTCAAACCGTGGCTGTGGTTGATTATTATGTTTTCAGTTGTTTGTTGATTTGTCTATTTGTTATTGCTATTGTTATTACTATTATTTATTGTTATTCGCATTATTATTTTTATCATGTTTTTTTTTTTTTTTTGGGGGGGGGGGTGCCTGGTTCAAAGACTTGGATCCCTGGAGAGAATGATTCGGGAAGGTATCTCTACTTGGGTGTTCAAGCTACTTTGGAAGTAAGTTGCAACCATGGCTGAAAGGGGACTAACCCCAAATGACAAAGTAATTACCCTCCGACACATTAATGGGACCCGGAAGACCATCTTCCTTTTAAAGGGACCTGGTCCCGAACGTCAGGTCCCATGTTGATGGCCATTGGGTTTTGTAGCTTAACGGGGCGATCGGGCACGTAGTAAGTGGGGAATGTTATAAGTCTCCTAAGTGGGTTACAGCCAGGATTGCTGGCCACTGAATGATCGGAAAGAATGGGAAGGTACCTCTACTTGGGTGTTGAAGCTACTTAGTAAGCAAGTTGCAACCATGGCTGCAAGGCGACCAAGCCCGGTTACCCCAGCAATTTCCCTCCCACCCTTTTGACATCGAGCCTGACGTTTGGGAGGGTCATGGAAGACCGGTTCCTGTTAAAGGGACCCCCGGTCCGGTTCCACGTTGATTGGTGGGAAGGTAAGACCACGGTTGACACCTACTTACTAAGTTGGTTGAGCACCCAGGTGCCAACATGGGCAACTAAAACAGGGCAACTCGTTTAAGGAATGAGTGCACCCTTGGATAGTTGACCTACGCCAGCAAAAAGGGCCGCCCAAACAGGGTTGTTTCATCCGACCGTTTGGTAGCTAAAACAGCCTGGTGAACATCTTGGCTGAAGGGAGGTCATTTACACGGCTTGGTTGAAACCAGTTGAAGCAAGGGGGTGAGTTGGTTAACCCTGAGGTGCCCATTCTGGACTTCTTAGCGAGCAGCGGGCTCGAGGAGATGATGCTGCTGCATAGGCGGGCGACGTGTTCGGACGTGAGGAAGTCATGTTGATCACGCGGCACCCCATCACGGAGAACTTCCATGTGCTGAAATCGATATGTTTTCCTCCCCCTGTTGATTTTGAAGGGGAATCAGTCTATCAGACTGAAGCATGCGGATGAGACAGGGATTTGGAGGATGGCACTGAACCATCCGTCTGGTCAAGGAACGAATCTTTGCCCAAGATGAGGGGATGACCCGGAACCGAAGCATCGCTTGTTTCACCAAACGGTTCATTCCCAAAGCCCCGAAGGTAAGCCTTGACAAACGGCGAGTGACCATTGGTGAAACGCCAGGGCCATGTCCGTTTTGGGCATGTCCCCGCGACTCCGCCGAAGAAGCTCTGAATCCTTCCCTTGTAAATTAACATAGGCCCTAAGAATCCCACATCCTCGGCTCCTGTTGGGAATCCTTATCAAAGGAATTCCATTTTTCTTAGGGGGACATCTGGATTCAATCCACCCGATCGTCCCAAACAGCTGCTGATGGCCCATGCTCCACTTGATCCTCTTGCATTTGCTGAAATGAATATCATTATGTCAACATAATTTCCCCTTCTGGTTCTTGAAAAAGGCCATCGATTTCGCCCCTTCTTTTTTCCGGGCCGAAGAAGCCGCGCCACCGGAAGCCGTGCTCCGCTCGGTAGCTCAGGCACTGGTGGCTGCCGGCGTCGGGGTGCCGGGGCACCACCGCCTTGCACGAAGCGGCGAGCTGCGGCCATGTGGCGGCCGTCCGGTGGCTCCTGCAACACGGCGAGGCGGGGGGGGGGGGGAGGTGGGGGGTTGCTCATGGGGCGAAACATCCACTTCACCAGTTGGGTGGGTTAAGCTATTGCTTATATGGGGTTTCATCTATCCCAAGCATTGCAGGTTTCGTCCGAGGTACGAAAGCCACGGGTCCCTCGATTTCCTTTTCTGGACCTGCACAAGTGGCACGCTTGATGGTTTAGTGGAACCCACCAGTAAACAGGTGAGTTTTGCCATTTTGTGTGCGGCGATTTTCCTTCACTATGCCTAGGTGTATTAACCAGGGGTCATCCAAGTGGAGCGGCGGATGTCCGGGTTGTATTCGGCGTTTGTTCCCACTTCTGCGATGCCAGGGTACCCCCTCTTTATATTTGAGAGATTATCAAAGATTTGGAAGGGCGTGGTTGCATTTCCCACAACCCTGATGGCTACAGCCTTGGCCTGGCGACGGGGAACCAGGGGATTCAGGGGATGTTGATCCTTGCAAAAGCAACACTCCTTGTGGAAAGCTGCCAACAGGTTGCCTTGCCTAGTTCTGGGGCGCGCTATGAATCAACTCGTGGATTCGTAGTTCTGGACTCAGAAGGGCAAGAGAAGAAAGGGCCTTGCCAGGGCCGCCTTCCGGAATCAGGAAAGTGTTACTTAGTCTTCCCAAACTTCCATTTGGTTCTGGCCCTAGGAAGAAAAATGCAAATATTTCCAGTAGTGATGAATTCCTTTTACAACCAACAAGGGAAAGTTTAAAATATTCTTAAGCGAATGGAGGCAAAACTATGTGTTTGGATCAGCCCGGGCGATTTGAAGGAAAGCAGGCGTGTCAGCTCTGGACTTTGCATGAATTGGAGGCTTGGTACACGCCTCAACTTCGGAGCGGAATCGGATCGCTTCAACTTGTTGTCCAAAAGCGCAGTCTGCCTGGCGGGTTTCTGACAAGTCACGTCAGAAACAGCGGCACATGTGCAACTAGTACATATATCCATATGTATGTACAGTTTAGATTTCAACTGTGTGTCATTTGTTTTTGGAATTTTAGTGTGTAGTGTTCATGAAATGTATGTATCCAGGGGTACCTTCCCCATGCTTTCCAGGGATCCTTCTGTTCGGGAAACCAACCCAGAACTTCAGGAGAAACGGATCCGGCTTTTGAAAAGAACGATGGCTGAAAAGACTGGAAAAGGAATCAAGTCCTAGACTAATTGGTGGTTTGAATAGGATTTTCCAATTTACCCTCTACAAGAACCAGCGGTTCAAATCCAAACCACCAATCCAAACCACCAATTTGTCCCTTCCATTTTCCCTGGGTTGCGTTTTTTCTCGTGTTGGACCTCCAGCGTGGACATGCGTCCACTTCCCCACGCGAGGCGGAAACCGTGGCGGAGGAGGACGACGCGGGCTGCGTGGCGCTGCATTTGGCGGCCACCCACGGGCAGCACCTGGCCTTGAAGGCCTTGCTGCACGCCAGGCGGGTTTGGGGGCGGGGGGGGTTTCTCAAGCAGCTACATCAAGTGAAACTGGAGTATGGCCATAGTAGAAATTGCAATGGGATCCCATTTTGGGGTAGGTGCACCGCCCATTTTAGAACCTAGTTTAGTGGGGATTGGGCTGTTCAGTGGGGGTACGGGGTTTCAACTGTGCGGGGGTTGGATCTTTAGATTTTAACTTTTTGGATTCTCTTCATATTTCCTTTGAGCAATTAAGTTACACGTTTTGGTGGGGGATCTACAGCACCCAAGGGTTGGAGGGGTATGCGGGGCGGGGCCCTATATGGCAACCGAAGCCCATGTTCCGTTAAGAGCTCAAATTGCAAGACTACGTTGCCATCAGGTAGTGATTGGACCTTGCACCTCAGAAACATTGGGTCCATCTAGAAGTGGCTCTCAGAACCCCAAGAACACCAAAAACGCGCCATGTTTGCCACGGCTGAAGCCAAGGCATGAGATCTGCGGCACACTTTGAACCTGGGGCGTGTTGGGTCAGCATTGCTGTCTGGAGCCACCACCTGGTTGGGTTTGAACAAATTCCCTGCTTTGTGGCCAGATGCCAAGCTCTCAAGCTAGTATTTTCAATATCTTCCTGGCCGTGGTGAGGGATTGAACGCCTGGCTTTTGTAGAGGCTATCTGGCAAACCGCCTACCACCTCACCAATCCAAGCCACCAGTAAAACAGAAGCTGAGGTGAGACTTAAACGTTTTTCTATGGCCTAAGGGCGACATCCACGATCTTTCAGGTGTCCTTCCCCCTCCCCCCCATCAACTGAGGTCTGACGGGGGGCTCTGCTTCGCGTAGGCTGTGAAACCTTAAGATCCTGCACTCACACAACCTAACTCTCTAGCCTACGCGCACCACCCCCTCAAACAACACGCACAGGGGAAAAACAACACATGTTGCCAAATGATGGCATTTTGAAGGGTGTCTCACCCCGACCTTTAAAATTCAAGTTCGGACCTTTTGTCTCAAGCGGTTGCCATTGTTTGGGGGATGTCTCAAGGATTAGGGTAATTAGCGTTATGTTTGGCTTGTTTTGGAACAGGTTTTGAAAACAGACATCGTCACGAAAATGGACACCCAGAAATTGTGTGCTTTTCTTGGCTTGTGGGCTGGGTCCAGAAAACAAGGCTAGGTATGCCTTTCAACAAAGGGTCCCAGAAGGGCCATTCGGATGTAACGTCACACGCACCGTGCCAGGTGCCACCCAGACACAGTTCACGAAGCTTCCGGCACTACGGCATTGCACCAAGCAGCGTTTCTTTGCCGCTTTTTGTTGGTTGCGTTCTCGGCGTTGTTTAACTTCCCTTTGCTTGCTTAAGAATATGTCTTATTGTCCCTTGTTGGTTTCAAAAGGAGTTTATCACTACTGGATTTTTTTTGGGGGGGGTCCAGGGGTCTGAGCCAAATGGGCGTGAATGTGATCGTGCGCGGCTTTCGCCGGACCCTTTTGGCACATGATAAAAGCGTCGGTGGCATATTGCGGTAAAGCGTCGGTCGCTGAAATGCTCAGGGTGGGACGGTGGTTGTTGGTCGAAAATGGTGGGAGTTGATGGCCCCTCTGGGCACCCGGAGAAGTGAACCCCTAGTTGATCAAACGGGGGGATGTTGCCTTGTAATTGGGGCTCGTCATTTTGGAGGGTAACACCACGGGGTCAACAGAGTCCAGGGGGTCGGAACCCTCAATAGCAAGGCATGAAGGTCTCTCACGAATCTCTTAGTTCAATTCAGCGAAATAGTGCTGCGTTGTTTTGAGATTGAGGCCTTCCCCAACAATGCGATTGTGCTTTTAGTTCCTCCCATGTAGGGGTTTCCCTCACCCATGTGACAAAATAGGAAGAGCACAAATGGTGGTGGTTCTTTCGCTTTGAATCCAGGTGAACAGGGTGCACTCCTGATTGGTTTGTTGAACCGTTCAAGGAACCCCCCCAACCTTCCAACCACAAATCCAAACCACGAAGCCTGATTATGAAGAAACCGCCTTTACCGGCTGTTCCAAGGGTTTCTGCATACCGGGTGATGTTTAGGCGTACCGTTCACAGGGGGCCCTGTTACAACATGTTCACCTTAACTGGCATCCCCAGTTGCACCAGTGGGGCAGCAGCTCAGCAGCTCCCTGCAGGTGTTGTTTTTTCATATTTTCTTTTCTGGAGTATGCGTGTGTGTGTGTGTGTTGGTTTTGCTTTTCCTGGTCATTGTAATCTTATGTGCCTCTACCGATTGGGTTGGATCTTCAGGCTTTAACTTTTGAGATTCCCTTCATATGTCCTTTTAACCAGCAAAAAGTTATTTGTTTTGCTGGGGGATCTACAGCACCCAAGTTGTAATCTTCTATGCGTCACCTTGCTGGTGCTCAGGGGACGTGGGAATGAACCTGAAAATTCCCTTCAGGAAACCACAAGTTGGATGGATTTTCTTGGAGTCATTCCATTTCTCATCTGCCTATGGCACCAGCCAGTCATGGAAGTTGGTGGTGCTGGAAGTGACAAAGGTTTGGCGGCCACGCGCCCGCCGCGGCCGTGCTTCTGTCGGCCCGCGCGGCGGTCAATGCCGGCGACGCGCTGCAGCGAATGCCTCGGTGGGGGCGATGGGGCTTTACGTCACGCGGAGCCGTAGCTGGGGGTCTTTCCTTGTTCCTT
>CAUJNA010003436.1:195000-418315 GCA_963377175.1 Effrenium voratum
GAGCCAAAGCTAAGACCATCTCACTCCAATGCCCCCACAAAGTTGATCTGCGCACGGATACACATGAGCGTTTCAAAGTCTCGCTCGACGAGCGAAGAACGATTTCTGAAGGTGTGACGAACTCCTGGACCCAACAGGTTCGCAACTGAATTGCTACACACCGCGTCCGGGTATCGATAGCATTCCTGGACCTTCCAACTCACACAAGTGCACGCAACTTTCCTAAACACACGCACATGTGGACTTGTTGCAAATTTGAGAAGAATGTCCGGTCATCAGCGCTGCCCTCACGCAGAATGCTTGCGGAGAGGCCAAACAATCGTCAGAGCAAATCCGACACACCGCTCCGGGCTAAGGGCACTGCTGAACTCCGCCTCCCGCCTGATCTGTCCATCTGATTGATTCAACGTGTGACGGTTCCCTTGCCGCTTTGCGCGTTTGCCGTTTTCTCAGCCAACAGCAGAATTCAGAACCGCGCGGAGAACGGTGGGACATGTACGGACATCTGCAAGAGAAGCCGGTATATTTGAGGAACATTTAGTCTTAAATGTGCCTAGAGGGACGCGAGAGAGTGTGTGTGTGTTCTTGAGTTTCTCATGTTGACTTGGCTTTCTTGCCAATGACAAGCACCAGTGCCAGCGCAGGAGCTGAACGTTAGGTTCTTGCAAAAGCATATCGATCGCACATAGTTCTTGCCTTTGGCAAGGGTTCCCCGCGAGAAAACAGATTTTGCTCACACATGGATTTCACGAAAACGCGCGGGTCTTTGAAGCGTATTCCAGCAAACGTGCGCTTGGGTGGACCAGGCTTGCGATTATGCATCAAGGATGATTTCTTTTCAGCCGTTGCAAGAAGTGAGGCCCAGGCTGTGCGTGCCAAGTCATGCGCTTACCCCGTGGCAGCGCTGAAGACGCACCCAACAAAGTCGTACTCAATCTGGGCCCGGGTTAAGGGGGGGGGCTGTTGACAAGCACAGGAGCTTCGCCCACAAAACGCAGCTTCAGCACAGGGCGCAGCAACTAAATTCCTGGCCCCAAAACAACTTTTCCCATGTGGTAGACGTCATCTGTTTCGGTGGACCTTTTGATCAACTCCGGTGTCAGGCAGGGAGTCGGACTTTCGCCCTGCGCAGGCCGATTCAGATGTCCTGAGCTCGGCTTTGCGGCAGGATGCTGTGCACGTGTTTGAGCCGCAGCCAGCGGGGTAGCTGATGGCGCCTGAGCTGGCAAGGCCCAGACCGCATCTTCCTGCAATGCGGAAAGGGCTTCTGGTTTATTGTTTTCTCCTGCGCTCGGAAAGGAAAAGCATGGAAGAGCCACTGTCAGGAATTGGGGCTCCTTATGTGCCGACGTTTGGTGGCTGGGCAGATATCATTGCTTGATAAGTCACAATGGGCTTCCTGTTGGTGGTGATGTTCTTATATTTACAGGTTCTGCAGGTGTGCAAAAAGAAGCGCCGTGTGCCCCCTTCCTCCAAGGTTTCAGGTTTGGGGGTGTCTCCTTGAAGGGTTCCTGTGAAAAGGCTAAGTCAAGGCAGGGAAGCTCCACGTGTGCCACACGTGTGGGTGTTTTTTGAGTGTGTCTTTTTAAGGTTGGCGTAAATCAAACGGAACAATGTTTCATTTGCGGGGACATCCGGGGACCCTTTTTTTCGAAACACACGCTCGCTCTGACGCGTGTTTTCGGCGCGCGGGCTGGGTTGAATGTTTTAGGGCTAAAGCGAGCTCAAAATCAACCTTGGTGGCCCCTGCAAGCAACCCCCTTCCCCAACTGATGGACAAATGCGGGTGCAAACTGTAGTCTTGCGATGTTTAACGACCTTTCTGCATCCTCCCTGGTTGAAAACCATGGTCTGAGATTCACATGAGGCCGCTGTGCGTTCTGTGTGTGTGTGTGTTGCAACACCTTGCCCTGTGAACAGTTTACTTCGGCAAAAGGTACAAATCATAATAACACCAGTTCGTTGTTTATAAAGTTTGTCGGCTGGCTCTTATTCCGGGGTGTTCTTGAGAGTTTCTCGGTGTCACTTGAGGCCTGCAGAACTAAAGTAGTATTAGGTAACTTTAAGAAAGCATTTGAATTTGGTGCCGGTGGAAGAAGGTATTGTTCCTGGGGTCTGTATGAACTCTAAAATTAAGCGCAGGTCGTGCAATGAAGGGCACATGTTGCGAGTAGCGGGGTTGTGCCACGGCGACAAGTCGCCGGGGTTTCCCAGAGCAAGTTCTCCGAGCGAAGCTTCCAGACAAAACTGCGGCTCGCTTCCGACCGGGCTTCCATGGAAAGAAGCACACACAGGTTTCGAACAGTGACAACTTGAACAATCAAACTGCAGGTACGTATCAATATATTCACTTCCTCAGACTAACATGGAAGCTCCCAGAAGGCCTCTGTAAATGGACCCCGGTCTTCCAAACAGGTCCTGGGAGCTTCCATGAATGTTAGCCTGGGGGAGGGTATGCATGCACCGGGCCTGGTAAGGCATATGTTGTGGTTCGCCCAACTGTGAAAACCCATGTCACTGGCCGAACAAGTCATTCCTCAGACATGCAAGGACTTAAATCCTCAGGGAGGGGGATTTCTTGATCTCTTCTCCAACTGGGTCTGTTTTTTTGAGGTGGTGACCCCATTTGGGTTGGTTTAAAGGGACGCTAGCAGGGAATTCCCCCCCAACAAAGAATGCACGCCCAATCCATCAAGATTGATTTCCTGCAAAACCAACTGCTACAAGACATGTGTTTCTCCATTGACATGGAGGGTTTTTGCGAGCGACTTGCTTCCAATACTCGCAGGACCCATTGGCCTTGAATTGACCTTGCGACTTTCTCATTGGTCGTATTGTTTGCGGGCGTGATTCTGCTGCCAGTCACTTAGTGCGTGTCGCGATGCTGGCCGGCTGGATTCCTTCAAAGATGAGCGTGTGTTGCCTTGGGTGGTCTCTTGAATGGGGGGTTCCACTGGAAACAAACCATTTGGGCGGACCCCTGCAGAGACAAAACCGCATATGACAAGGGAATCTGATTCTTCTGCTTTCCCAGGCCCCTAATTCAACACCCAGCGTGCAGGTTGTTATGAGCCTGAAAACCTCCGAAGCAATGGTGTCCTTTTTGGTTGCTTTGGACGCTTTTTGTTTCGTCGCACCAGGGACATCCATCCATTTCGCCAAAAGGACACCTCCAGCTGGGGGTCATTATTTTGACGGTTTCTGGGGGTGAAACCGGGGGTGTTTTGATCATGGCAAAATATTGAGGCTGGGGGGGGGGGGGCTTGAAAGGGAAATCACCAGGAACACCAAAATCCCATTTTGGAGGGTGCCCAGAACGAACTCGACCCACCCAAACATTCCTCAAAGGGGAACGAATCGATTCTCATTCCGTTCACATGGCTGTGGCTCAAAAGACCGGTACCCAAAATGGACGCCTGGTAAGTGGAAACATGGACCAAAACCTGCGGTGTCCCCCCCCTGTTTAATTTCAGCCACAGCCACATGCTCTAAGCACCCTGGGCTCAGGCTGGTGCCCTGCTTCCGCAGCGAAGTGGCCCGCAAGAGCACCGAGCCCAGGCTCGGTTCGCTGCGCTAAGCTGGACGGTTTGTGAAGCCCTAAAGCTTCCAGTTGCTTAAGAATATGTTTTCTTTCTCCGTGTTGGTTTTAAACGGATTGTTTCACTGGAAATATGTTTCTTTTTTTCCAGGGGTCTTAACCAAATAAATGAAAACCAGGGGGGGTACAAAGGAAACTCAATGTTTGAGGTACCCTAACCACTTACCAAGTAGGTCTAAGTAGGTTATAACTATAAACATAAGAGGACTGACCTCAGTTGCCCCACTTACAACCACTAACCTACCTACCAAGCGCATTGAACATCCGAGAAGGAGTCGGAGGGACAAAATCCTGCGAATGAATTGCCAACTGAAGCCGGTTGTTGAGGTTGTTCTGAACATCCCAACAAATCCCTCGAGCTTCTTTGAACAATTTGCTTCCAGAGATTTGCCCTGTTCTTCACTCAAAAAAATGCGGAGGGGGAGGG
Source organism: Effrenium voratum (assembly GCA_963377175.1). Classification (NCBI taxonomy): domain Eukaryota; class Dinophyceae; order Suessiales; family Symbiodiniaceae; genus Effrenium; species Effrenium voratum. The sequence goes on from CAUJNA010003436.1 coordinate 199,026, forward strand.
CTAGCGTGTGCTAAATAACAGCCGTCATTTACTCAAGAAACCAACTGGGGATAGGCATTTCCTACCAAAGCAGTTGAAAGTCCACCAGCTCTGTCCCTCGCCAGGTTCAAGTACGCGGGCATCACAGCAGCACAAGTCTGCCGGGGCTTGGAAGACCAGGAGGGAGCGATTTCCGATTGCTGCGCGAGCTACGCACGATGCCGACCAGCTGAACACACCTCGGAAGTCTCATTCGTTCTTTTTTTTGGGTGGCAGCATTTTCCCCTGCAGAGTTCAGCCCTGCAGAGTTCAGCCCTGCAGCGTTCAATGGCCTGAGCTTTTGGGATTTCATGTGGGCACAAGCTTTGCTCACGTGAGCTTGCATGTTGCCGGCTCGCTCCCCCCTTTTAGCAAAAGACGACGCATTGTTATGCTCAGGCACTTTTCAAGGTCAAACCGAACCTTGAAGGAGCCACCCCACCCCCACCCCTAAGTAACCTGGGTGTTCCAAGGGCGCTTCAGCTCCATTTGGAAAGGTTGACGGGGCCGGCGTTTTTTCGTGATCTGTCTTTGTTTTGTGGTTGGTTATCACCACCAGCAAACTTCCAACGCTCAAAAAGGCAGAGTTAAGCCAAAGAGTTGATCTACTTTTTTGTTATGACGCCAATCATTTTGGGTGGCCAAGCCCCTATTTTGACACGCTTCAATCGACCTTCTGACCTTTAGGCGGGGCTTTGGCAATATGGTTTGAGGGTCCCTTCGGTGAAGTTTCCTTTTGAGTTTCCAGCAAGGTTCAGCACAGTTTTCTGCAAGCTTCCGTTTTTCCGAATGCAAACCGCGCCTTTCTTGGCCGAAACTTCATAGGACTGACCCCCGGTCAGATTTCCGAAGTGTAAGGCTCCAAAACCAACAAGAAGCGAAAAAGGCGCTTGGCCCCGAAAAAAGAAGGCAGAAGCTCCTCGTTTTCTCTTCGGCCGGCAGAGGACGTGATTCTCACCATCGAGGATTGGCCGTGGACTCGGAAGATTACGACCTATCCACCTGCTGGGATGGCGGCGCGTAATGCCGCGGAAGCGTCAAAAGCCCCGGCCCTACGGTGGATGGCCGAAGTCCGGCAACGCGCCACTTTGAAATTATGATTGAAAGCATTGATTTTGTCTAGGTCGCCCAGTAAACTCTCCACTGGAGGACCTCTACCAACATGGCACCTGACAGGGGGGGGCTCTGCAAGAGGAACTTGATGATAGTTCCCTGGAACAAGCTGCAGCATTTGCAGGAGGAAGGGTATCTGAAGACTCTTGCCCACTAAGCGGAATTCACTCTGCCTAGGTCCCCGGTTGTGCTCTTCTACTCTTTTTTTTTGAAAATGGGTTCCACTACTAAAATTGACGACGGGAAAAGTGTACCCCTTATTCTAACCTCTCTACTCAAGGACCTAGCTACGTATAGGCCAATGAGGGGAGCTATTGACACTAAGGATGTGAAACACCTTGCCGCGTTGCGTTCTTGATGTTGTGCCCAGAGTCTATCTTCTGCGGCCACCGTCATTTTTGCCACACGTGTCAAAGCAAATGTTCGGGTGTGCTTTGGTTTTTCTATATGGCACTTCTGCAAGACGACTTGAGCAGTATGCACCCCTTGCAGAGTTGTGTTGCAATGCGACCAGCTGCCCACCCCAAACATCCAACCGATTCCACTTGGGCTCTTTGAAAACAATGCTGGTTGGCAACTTGCTTGCCCTATAGGCACCTAGGTCCTAGGTTGTTTGGGCACGAAGCGAAGCGAGCGCAGGACTCTTGGCTGTGTTGTCATGTGTGGTTTCTGCAGTCTCGGTTCTGATTTCTTGCCTTGCACGCTTCCCTGAATCGCCAGGGGCGAGCTGCTGAATGCTGTCAGTGCAAGCACGATGTATTGAAACATTCGAGCCATTGATGAATTCTCCTGGCGGCTAGCGGCGGTTAATTCGGAAGGGATGGACGTTAGTAGATTCAGAATCTGGCACCTTCTTCCCAGATTATACGATGCCCAACTCCTCGAAATTCAGCACTTGCCCAACTCCTCGAAATTCAGCACTTCCTAGGAGTAAACAACAATGCTCCGTGGCAGCCGGCTGTATACCTGCACCCTCCAACACATAAAAAAGAAAAAGAAAAAGTGACTACCCCGGAGAATCCTGGGCAACAAGCGGTTTTCTGGGGAGTATGTTGAGGGTCGGTCCCAAATTTTCCTCGAGTTCTCGAGGAACCGCTTGAGCGCCCCCTTGGTGCTGGGAGAAGCCGTGACCAGCTTCGCGGAGCTATGGAAGGCGGGGGCTCGACCGGACCAGATAGCGGCCAGTTCATTGCTGGGAAACATGTGACATTCTTGCCTAGAACTGCTATATTGTTTTAAATGTTTGCTCCCCTTAGGATGGACTTTAAACTTTTTGGAAAGACCATTTTAGTGGTAAATAAAAAAGTTCAGACATGGTTGTTGTGGGGAAACATGTGACATTCTTGCTTGTTGTGGGTTAGTGGTTGAAATCCCCCACTTAACTGCTAAAAGTCATTTTTCTCTGCCTAGAACTGCTATATTGTTTTAAAAATGGTTGCTCCCCTTCCAAGGTCAACCAAGAGTTGCGTGCGTGTTTTAGTTTGAGGGCTGCCCCTGTTTCGTCAAAGAATTAACCGCCGGATCTGGATGAGATTGGGGAAAAGGGGGTTGAGAGCCAGCACTTAGTTCTGTACTCAACATATTGCAAACTGACCCCTTAGCCTTTGCCGTCTGAAAAAACCCGCATTTTTGCTGCAGGGGTCAAATCGGCCAATCAGTTATGCCCCGTGACAAGTCTTCATAAAAGTTGACTCTGACCCGCCTCTGGCTTGCGTTCTTTGTTCGGGCTTTGTTGCAAAGATATGTCAAGGTGGGTCGAAGCAACACGTATTGGCGCTTTTGTGCCATCTCGCAAAGGTCACTTTACCGGGTGAAGAGCTTTTTTTCCTGAGTGTCCTTTGGTTTGATGCGGCAGAGGGAACCAAGTGGGGGCGTCCTTGGGGCGCAGTGGCCCAAGTGTTCGGCTGAGAGCCGGGCCAAATTGATGATGTGTTTTCCCCGGCAGGGGCTCCGGAACACCAAACCTATGGGGGAGAAGGGGTTTTGGTCTGAGATACTTACCGCCGTTTCACCTTCCATTGGTGCCTCTGAATATCAGTGGGCACCTTTTTCGTTGCCTTGCTGAGTCAAGGCCCTCTGGACGCAATGGCAGAGAGCGAGAGAGAGAACCTTCAATTGGGGGAAATTTGTATTTCTCCACTATATTTTGTGGCAATGAGGAGGCCAGTGGTTCATGGATCGTGGGCAAGGTTGGCAGCATGACGACATCCGGCGTTTGTCAGCTCTCTTTTTGCCCAGCTACTCAGATACCCTTTAATTGGTGGATGGGTGCTTTAGGAATTTGAACCGCCTGGTTCTTGTTGAGGGTAGATGAGAAACCCCTCCTTCACCACCAAACCACCCAAACCACCAGTTAGAGTCAGAGGTAAGCTGCCCCACCCAGACACTCCGCCCCACAGACCCCCCTGCGTCGAGGCAGCAGGGGAGCGCAGTGTGAAGCTGCCCATTTGCAAGCGCCAAGGCCCAAGGCAGGCCAGACGGCGGAAAATGTTGCCGCAACACAAATGGCCTTTAAATACTGTGGAGGGCCGAAATCCGGCAACGCGCCACTTTGAAATCATGGTTGAAGCCATTGCTTGTTGGTACAAATGGCTTTGAGACATTAAACTTGGCACAGCCATCTCCCTGGCGTTTTAGCTTTGTAGGGTTAGTGGGGGTTTCCATTTAGCCGACCAAAGGAACCCAGATCCGGGGTCCTCTAAAGCTTGTTTTTGTGTAAGGGTAGGCTAAATATGGCCAGAGTCCGAATGTTTTCTGAATACTCCTTTGTTTGTGGGCAAAGCGTTGGCCTGCTTTTGGCTGGTCAAAATGGGAAATGTATTTTTTTCTGCCACCAACCATGGGTTACCAAGGCTTCACATGGATTTGCTTTCTCTCCACTGGATTTCCTGGAGGCTCTGGCTTGCTTGCTTCGATTGGGAAGGAACACCGGGCTGAACCATCCCAGTTTCATGGATGAGATCTTTTGTTTCCTACGGGCTTGCCTCTTGCTCTGATGATTCCCACCAGTACCAGTTAGCATGGAAACAAAGTCATATATGGCTGGTGTTCCAGCCCACCCACAAACCATCCCTTGTGGCTTTCTTCAAGGCATTCCCAACCCCCCTGTTGATTCCTGAGATTTCAAAGCAATCCACCCAACCCCAGAGTTGGCTTCATTCGCAGGCTGGAGGGCTTGACCAAATGCACCTTCAACCAGCCTGCGCCTGAGCATGTCTCGCAAGTTTTTGGGAAAGCCGCTCGTCGCGGGTCTTTCCGTAAGATGAAAAGGAATGTGCTCTCAACAAACTTGTGGTTGTCCGCTTTTTCCCACGCAGCTGACTGTGCAGCGGGCTTTGCCTTCTGTATCTTCATCCTTTTTCAGCTGTCGGCCCCGCGGTGACGCTCCCGGCCTCAAGGCCAAACCCGGAATCAGAGTTGCCCGGAAGCTCTGGGCGACCAAATGGGTGCTCCTTGAAGATGGTTCTGCATGAACGGGAGCTTTCAGGTTCCTCACTTGCCCAAAGGCAACTTGTTGATCGACCTTTAGTGTCCGCATGCTGGTCCATTTTTAGTCCTGTCTCCCACTAATTTTGGCTCCTTTAACCCAACTGGGCTCTGTCTTGGCACAACAGGATGTACATCAACCTGTCTACATCGAACTTTGCCTGCGCTTATGTCCTCCTCTTGCGCGGAGGTGATGGTTCAGGTTTGCCCCGTCCTCAAAGATCAACCCCCCAACAGAAAAAAATGGTCTGGAGTGTTCCCCTTTAATAAACTGAAGTTTTTCTTATTAAACTGGGGTTGAGTAATATGGGGTCAACATTCGCATGAAGCTCTCTCGTTTCCCCCTTTGGCCACGTCTGTGCCCCGCTCAGCCTCTGACGGGGGATTTTATCCTCGTCCCGGGCGCGGTTTTAAGCGCCGAGGATCAAGCGGATGCGGCGCGTGGCGGGCAGAAGGGCGCGGCTGCCCAGGGGCATCGAGCGGAACGCCGTAGACAAAATCAGCCTTCCACGGTGAGGGGTTGACTCTTTGTTTCGAAAGGCCGCCCTCCCAAAAAGAAATCGCGAAAGTCCGATCTGTGCCGCGAATCTTTTCAGGGAAAGCGCCAAAACGGGAACCAACGGCAATGTATACATAGGCTCCATAGCCGACCTTTTAGCCCTTGGGTTTTCCGTGGGTGCCTATTTTTAAGTCATGGCCCCACAAGGTCCACACATTTCATTGTGGGTCCAAACCAAAGGTTCCTCTGGAACATACACCTCACACATTTCTCCAGTGGTTCTCTTCTGCACGGTTCCCGCATGAATTCCTTTGGTTTATAAATGCTTATGTGTTCTCATTTTCCTTTCCAAGGATAGTCTTTCTTTGCGAACCTCCTGTCTTGGTTTTTGAGATATTCCCGTTGTCCAGGTTCCAATGCTTCCAGTGATGTATTGGGTTTCCATGGTTTGTTTATCCGATTTTCTCTTTTCTAGGTTCGGGCCTTCCCTCGTCCGGAAACGCGGTTTGCAGGGGTTTCCATATTCATTCCCCTTGGTGTCGTGGCAGATCCTTTTCATCTATCATTGAAGGAGAGTTTCGTTTGCAAGGGTTTTTGCTTCTTGGGTTCCTCTTAGAGATGGTTGGCCCCAAACAGGCCTCAAAGTAGTGAAGGAAAAGGGAACACCATGGCTTTTCCGGGTTGATGCCCCAATCTCTTCACCCACGCTCCCTTCAGAAACAAGGATAGGGTGATGTATCAAAACAACCTTGGAAGTGCATGGGAAACAAGGATTGCCACAAGATGTTGTTTGGGTCTCAACATTTTAGTGTCACAAAAAGACAACCCTCAAAGGGTTCCCCTCAAAATAACAAAATCGATTGCTGAAGTAAACGTTGTGCGTTGTCAAAATTACTGGTGGCTCCGATTCGGAAAAACGTCCACCCTTTTCCCCCGAAAAATCGGAGGCCGATCCTCTTTCCCCCATGCAAAATCCACTTGCACCAAGAAAGTGAGACCAAAAACAGCTTTGTTCACTCTAGGGATCCATTTCTTCAGTCCTTTTCCCCACGCATCGACTCGAAAAAGACCTTCCGACCCCCGCCGCCAGCCCCCTCCCCCGCCCCCGGGCGGACGCGTTTCGAGGAGCCGCGGCGCACCACGGGCTTCGCGCAGCTCACACGGCTGGGGAGCGTCTTGAGCCGCGCCACGGTGACGAAGAGCAGCTCCCGCAGCCGCTCCAGCTCCGCGTCCCCGGTGCCCTCCAAGGAGCCGGCGGGGGCTTTGGGGGGGGGTTTGGCGGGCGGCGCCGGTTGGGGCTTTGGGCGCATGGGGAAAAAGGGGCAGGGGGCTGCTCCCCTTGCAGTTGGGGTGTCATGCAGCAGTTGCACGTCTAACATGGCTTGAGTGCCCCGGCCATTGAACACAAGTGCGCAGCTGGCTGGACCACCTAGTCAGCTGGTAGAGGCCCTCTTATACACCCTTCCAATGTGGTATCCAAGCGCTCGGATTTTCATGGTCACTTAAAGGATGCATTTTGGTCATGCTAGATTCATCCAAAAACAACCTTTGCCAGCTGTTTCAAATACATCAGGTGGTGCTTTTTGGCTGCGGACAAAGCCACAGGAGTAACCCCACTTCCGGGGCGCTGCGGGCCACTAAAGGCCCGAGCTTTTCATCTACCACCAACCTGGCCCAACCCCAACAAACCAAAGGTGGCACTTTCCCCCCTTCCCCCCAAAGCCGCCCCAAAGCCGCCCCCCGTTTGCCACCCCCAAATTCCCCCTCCCAAAGCCACAGTCGCGGGTTTCATGTTTGCTGTTGGTTCCATGAGTTCTTTCGTGTACTAGCTCACTTGAAGGAAGGGGACGAGCTAACCCATGATGCAGGTCATTTATCGGGAGAGAGCTGGGAGAGTCCTTGTTGGTGACGTTTGCCTATGGTTTTCACAATGAAACGCGCAATTGTGGGCAGCACAAGCGCGTTGAAGGTGTTCCCAAGATGGAGTCATGGGTTTATGCATGGCTTTGTCTATAGGTAAGCCCTAGTTGGTGTTTTGGATTGGTGGTGTGGGGCTTTGGGCCCTTGGCCTTCCTAGCAGGGAAAACTGGAAACCACCACCAATCCAAACCAACTATATCAGTTGGATTCCTAGGGGGGGATCCGAGGCTAGTGGGGAGTGTCCTTTCCTTTCGTTCTTCTATGCAATCGCGGTGTTGCATCACTTCCAATTTTCATCAGCAAAGAGTTGGTTCACTTTTTGCGTCCCGGGATGTCCCGGGTTCGGTCGTTGACTCGTCTGGACTCTGTGGATTCTTGACTTTCGAGACGAACACAGGCAGACAAACAAAGCACACAGCCCATACGGGGCAACGGCCCCGCTAAAAGCCAACAGACATATTCATGTCCAGTTCCCTCGACGTGTAGGTGTGTCTTAGTAACAAGCGGGGGTTCCTCGAGAATGTGAAAATCATCGGGCTACCTCAAACACCAAACTATGCAAATCAAATACAAGGCTTAGTGGCTCCGAGCCATCCCCTTAGCCTTTTAGCCGTTTAGTGTTTAGTGGTAGTTTCCATTTAACCCACTAAAAGTTGGGATCTGGCAGCCCAGAAGCAAATACAAGGTGTTTTCGTGTTGGCGGCTTTTGTTCGACTCCCCGCTTCTGGCCTGATCAACTGCATGCCATGTGTGCCTCCCAGGGAGGAAAGCGAGCTTCCGGCACAGGAGCTACGAGCTTCCCCGAGCAAGGCCGGCTCAGATTCTATGGGATGGGGGAGAGGAACATGGCTCCCCTGTCAGGGGAAAGAAGCCGTAGGTCTTGCGAGCTTCCATGTTAACTAGGTCAGCCGTTCCCTTCTCTCCCCTTTTTTGGGGGAGGTTCCACTACTAAAATAGACTACCGAAAAAGGTTGGTACGAACTTATTCTAACCTCTTTACTGGAGCTTCCATGTTCACCTGGAACGTTTCCCTTCTCAACCAAGGATCGTTTCTCTTTTGGGGCTTCCTTCAGCTCACATCGAAGAACCAAGCCCTGGTTGATCAATAGCGGGGGAGGAGCGTCCCGGCGCTTGGTGTGCGTTGTCTTAGCTATTTGGGCGATGTGTTTGCCCCATGTGTCTTTCGGATTTGAAAGGGGTGGTGTCTTATTATTGCAGTGTTTCTTGGTTCTGTTTGTAGGTCGTGGCTTGAAGCAAATCACTCGGACTGTATAAGCAAAGGGGTGATTTGTGCTGTGAACCAGCCTTCATGCAGTTTCAAGGGGAATCCACAGTACTTTCTATCAAGCTATCCCCATCCAAATTCATGTAGCAGGGATGGTTTGTTACATCCATTGAATGTGTCCCTCTCACATGTCCCACCGTTGCAGGGTTGAGTCAATGTAAGTCACTTGTGGGGATTAGTGAAGGCTCCCTTCTTATCAGATGCCCATTACATCATGAGTTGGTAGAGGGGGTGGACGGTGCTGTGACAAGTGAGGACAACCACAGAATGTGGGAATGTGGATGTTTGACAGGGCCTTCCGAGTTGTTCATAGATGCTAACGAGTTGAACTTCCATCAGTTACCACCTTAGGCAAAAAATGGTGGACATCCTGGTCAAGAAACCCCCTAAGATTACTTGGGACATCTCGGGACTTACTCGGGGCATTGATTGGCAAATCGCGAGATTCACATCGGGCGTTTCGTCGTTCAGGCAGAATTCAAGTTGGGTTATTTTCATTTTTGTCCAGGGGTCTTAACCAAATGGAACACATGTTTTCGCTGATTGTCGACTTTTACCCCAGGTGAGCTTGACAAGCCCAAATGGGATTGAACATGGGCATTGTGAAGAACAACAGGGCATACATGACCCCATCGTTACTCCCCTCTATGACAGGCTCCCTTGGATACATTGCCAGTGAACAAATCAACTGGAGGATTCCCTTGAGGTGGGATTTGGATCTATGCATAGCTTTCAGTTGCTTGCGATTATGCATGGCTGGCCTCCGGGCTGTGACCAAAAAAGGTCCCTTTTGGAAACAAGGGCTCTAGCTTTATGGTCAGGGAGGGATGGAGCCATACGCAGATATGACTCTAAGGAATGCCATGCAGGTGGGCTTTGGTGCATTTTGCCACGGGGTGTTTGGACTTTAACTTCTTGCCAACTAATGGGTTTTCCATTAAACCAGTAAAAGTCAAACTTTTTTCAGGGGAGCAGAAAGCAACCAAGTGGACATTTTGTTCTGACCATGGCACAGGAGAGGCAGAGCTACGCGCTAGCCCGCTCCTCCACCCTCGTCAGCATCAGCAAGGCACCGGATGGCACGGGTTCACAGGTTCCGGGTGCTTTCATTTCTTCGCGTTGACAAGCCTCAAACCCCTGGTTGTCACAAAATTCGGGCAAAGTACCCCAAATCCTTGTTTTTGTTGCAGCGCCCAAGCAAGGACGGACCCAAATGGATGGGCTCCCGGTGTCCTTGCGGTTTTCCCATGGACGAAAGCAAGCATCCGCTTGGAGGGATCCTCCATGTTGAGAGTGTGGACTCCGTTGGTTGGATTCCCTTCCAACCAACCACAAGGGCTGGGCTGTTGTGCTGCTGGAAAACTTGGGGTTTCTGCTGTGTTCTGTTGGGCTGCTGGGCGGGTTACGGCGGGTTGGCCATGCCGCAATGCCCCGTGTTTTCTCCAGGAGAGCAACGCGCGCTCCGGGGGCCCGGTCCCGAGTCCCGAGTCCCGAGCGCAGCCCGTCACTTTCTTGGATCTCTTTGACTCACTGAGTTCCCTTGATCTGACCTTTCTGGAGGACCTAGTGGTAAGCAAAAGAGACAGCCCCGAGTTCTTCAGTAGCACCGGGCGCTTTCCTTGCCCTTCTTTTGGTTCTTCTGTGTTCTTTTGCGGGTTGGTTTGCTGAAAGGCCAGAAGCTGATGAACTCAAAAAGGATCTCTTTCCTGTCAACTTCTAACATTACCAATCAAGTATTGCCCTGATCAACTTAAACAGGCCTCCTGTTTCTCCCAGGGCAACTGGGCTGTCCCAAGCTGCTAGGGTCGCTGCTGGTTGATGGTTTTTGCGAAACCAGTTCCTGGTCTATTCGTTTTGGAGCCGTCTGGATTTTCCACCATTCTGTGCTCAATAGCCTATGCTTGCTTTTCCCAAAGGAGGCCAGAAGGAGATGGGTAACTTTTCGATTTTAATCATTGGGACACCCTTTTTGTCACCTAGGGTTTTGGCTCAAGCATGTTCCCAGCCATGGCAATGCCCCTAAGAAGAAGTTCCTGGGACGGTGCTTCCGCACATACTGAGATGCGTGACGTCCCTTCATTGCTTTGGGAGAGTGCTTAGTACAGTTGGTTCAAGTTGGTCTAAGTATGCTGTTTCCCTGTTCGTCCCTCGGATTGAGGGGGGCCTTGGAAACCATAGGACAGTGAAGCCTTAGCTGACAAGTGAGTGGCTTGAGCAGAAGTGATTAGCTCTTTGTTCCCACGTCTTATTTTCTGTCAAGGGTCCAAGAAACGCATCGCCCTTTATTTCCAGCTCCTTCGGTTGCAAGTGAGGTGGCCTTTTCAGCTTGTTTGGAATACTGGGACAACCCACCTATGGTGTGAAATGAGCGTTCTTGCAACGACAGGTGGTTGCTTCAAACCGATGCCACTTAACGACCCAGCATACTTGCAAGGTAGGGCCAACAAGGAAAGAAGTGTAAGAAATCATTGGAAGGGGCCCAATTCGTAAGAGGGGGCGCTTTTTTCCCCCAATTGATCATGGCCCAGCACCCCCGTTGTCAATTCGTGTGGATGGTTTTCCTGGCTTTGGCGCATTTTGACCTCCATATCCAATTTTGCTACCAGCTGCTCCCCAAACCATGGGTGAAACGGCGGTTCAGAACGGGCGTGATAGTCACCTCACGCGCAGATCCCCAGACAAGTCCCCGCAGACGTGAAGGGGGCACAATGCAACTGGGGATATCCAGTGAGACATGGGGTGGGCTTCCAAGTCCAATCCTGGAGAGTGTGGTTTTCATGCACCTCCTCAAGAAGGTGGGCATCTATGTTTTGACAAAACAAAGGATACCTATGTGGTTTGGACAATGCGGTTGCTTATTTTCCCTTTCCAAGGGGCCCTTTCCGTGTCAGGTTACATGTGAATTGGTGGGGGGTACCTTAAATTTTGAACTAGGTCCCCCAATTGTGCCCTTCTCTCCCCTTTTTTGGGGGTTTTGGGTTCCCCTACTAAAATAAACGTCCTAAAAAACAGGAAGAAGTTGGTACCAGCTTATTATTCTAAGCTCAAACTACTGGAGGACCTAGTGAATCTTTCACTAACTGGCGCCACAAGCTCCGCCAACACGGGCCAAAACACGGGCGCCAACCCCCCGCCCCCCCCCCCCAAAACCGCCCCGAGCCCCGAGTGACCAACCGTCTCGCCGCGAGGCAGCGAGGAGTCGGGCTCCAAGGAGGCCGCGCGCCAGGCCTCTAAGGCGCCCCGTTCGCGGCGCTATGCGATGGGCTCCGTAGCTTTTATCCCCAGAACAGTAGCGGGGAAAAACAAAAACCAAAAACAAAAAATGTTTTTCGTTTTTTTTTTTTTTTTTTTCTCTGGATTCCCACTAGAAGTTAGACTGTTCGCAGGGGACAGCCCAGTCTTGAGGGCCCCTCAGTTCCTGAGTTGATGGGCTTGATCGTCACAGTTCAGAAGGTTTTAGGCCTATGTTTTAGGGTGCAATATGACATAGAATCCTCTTCGATACGATGTTCGGAAAGGAACGCCGAGGGCAAGCGCTTGGGTAACTATCCACTGATGGCTGGAACCCTTCAGCTCGTAGCTGGAAGAATGATTGGAATGAACCAGGAACTTAGCATTCCCATAACTCACTTCCTGAGTTCATGAACTTTAAACTTTTTGGGACGACCATTTTAGTTGTAAATACAAGTTTGGACTTTTTTTGGGCCATCCACTCAGCAAGCGAGATTCCCAGAATTTTCCAGGTGGGATCCCTGAACTTGTGGAATGTGACCACTCGCCCACCAACTGTCGGAAGCCGGTATGGATCAATGCAAAAGTTAGATTTATGCTGTCATGGACATGGGTAACCGTCCACCTTTTGGTAAGGTTGATGGACGCAATCCATGCCTGGCACCATCTCTTCGGGCACAAGACTTTGCCGGCATTTTCACTCAAAAGCAGTGAGTGTGTTTGCCCAAGCCTTTTCAGGGTAGCTGAGCCTGCTCTAGGCACCACCTAGCCGTGTTCCTGAAGAACTGGCCTTTGGTCTGACCATGTGTTGTTGTTGCGGAGGCTCGTGACGAACGATTGCCGCAAACAGTGCGCAACAAAAACACAAAACGGACGCACACCACCGCACACAGGCTCAATCCAGAACTGCACTCCGCATTGAACTGTGGAGGATTTTGCGTTTGTGCCAAAGGTTTGCTGCCAGTTTGAAGGTGCAAACATGATGGAACTTGAGTCTCGGTCTTGGGCTATGAATCCATATTGTCATGTTGGCCCTTGTAGTGGCTGGTTACCTGTAATCGGGGTTCATTTCGACTCTGCTCACTCATGAACAAAAATAGGCCTTTTGGCCGAGTTGCTAACTTTGCAGGCTGTTGTTTTGCGTGGACGGCCGCAACTGGCTTGCCATGCTGATGGTGGAGGTGTTTTTTACCCTGCCTGGGCAATGCTGACCTGTGGTTCTCTACCTATGTTCCGCGGCGTAAGGAATCATGTCTCGCTGCTGGCTTTGCCTTGTGGGCAGTGGTTGGTGGGTTTATGTGGGGGTTGATCAACGTTCCTGGCCGCAAATTGGTCATGGGTAACTTTTCCCATGTAAAGGGCCGATTGAACAACCCCAAAGTAGAAACCCAGGGACCATACTTTGCAAACCAAAAGGAAACCAGCTGGTTACCCACTACAAGGATAACTGGGATTGCATAAGGGGTGTGTAAGTATGCAAGTGGGACAAAATAAGCGTCCACTCACAAGGGCCAATCAGATTTTGCCTAGAAACTCGGATTCACTGGGTATTGCTGCTGGTCAGTACGGGGTGAGGGAATGAACCTGGGGGTCCCCTTAAAGGAAACCACCAGTTGGATGGTTTTTTTCTTGGGTCATTCCATTTCTTATTCCCTGAATCCCTCGCACCAGCAAGGTTCGGTTGCTTGAACTTTCTTACTGATTTCACCACGAAGGTCACCACCCAAGTGGAGGAAGGCAACAACTTCCATTTGGCTAAGAATCTGATCTACTTTCCCCTGTTGGTTTTAAAGGAACCTATCACCACTGGACATATTTTCATATTTTATCCAGGGGACTGAAGCAAATGGAGGACCAGCAGTCACCACCCAAATTGTAGGTTGAAGGGAGGAAACCAACAAAGTTTGGTTGGTTCCTGCCTTGTGGTTTTTGGAGGTCACCACTAAAGTCACCACCCAAGTGGTCGGTTGAAGGGAGGAAACCAACCCGCAGCAGGTCTCGCGGGCCTCCTCCCGGGACGCGGTGGCGCGGGGGCAAAGCTTGAAGCGCGGCGCCTCCAAGACGCTGAGCCGCAGCCGGGGTGCCCGGAGCGACCGGCCGCGACCGGGAGACCCGGCGAAGGAGACGAGCCCAGCTTGCGCATCTCGAAGCACGGCCGGGAAAGGCATCATTTGTCTCGTCGGGGTCGGGTTGATCGAAAACTGCCGGGCTCGAAATGTGCGAGGTGGGGGGAATTCTGAAACAAAAGAATCGGGTTTAGACATCCGAGGTTAAATTTTGGAGAAAGCGAAGGCCCATTTTCAACCCCAGGAGTCGAAGGGTCTCAAGCCAAAGGCGAGGAAGCCATGGAAGTCGGGGGGTGGCACAATTCTCTTTGTGTGGGTAAAAATTAAACCGCCAGGATATGGACCGCAGGTTTTAGTCATGGGTTCCATTTACCAGGGCAACCCATTTTGGGGTTACCCCATTTTTGACCCACAGCCATTGGTTCCCACGGAGTTAGCAAATCCACAGTTCCTTTCCCATTGATTTTTGCTCAATTGAAATGTTATTGCTTTGCTTTATATCTTGATTGTTGGGCAAATGCAGATCCCCCATTTTTGCATGTGCCGCGGATTTCACAAATCGTCAAGGTCCCCCAGTAGTGCCCTTCTCTCACCTTTTTTGGCGGAGGGTTCCCCTACTAAAATAGACAGCGAAGAATGGGTACCCTTGTTCTAACCTCTCTGCTGGAGGACCCAGTCGTCCATTGCTGAAATGAACATATCTTTTAAGACACGATTCCCTGCTGGTTTTAAAGGGAACCTATCGTTACTGGAACCTGCTGGAAACATGTTTTTCCAGGGACTTAAGCAAATGGAGGAAATTGTCAATCTTGGAGGGTCCTTTCATTGGGTTAAGTGTTTACCGTTGCGCTTTTAAGCAATGATGGTTCTACAACCAGTTGCTCCAAGCAAGAAACCTCATGTTGACTGGATTTAAGCGGAACCCGTGCAAAAGGGGCAAAACGTGTTCCTTGCAAACCAGGGTTCCCACATGAGGATTGGACAGAAACAGCCGGCTGGTTGCCACCGGTTTATTTGGACACGTTGGCTTCGGGGCTTCGTGGCTTCGTGGCTTTTTCGACCAACTCTCACCTTTGGCCTTCCCTGATTGAGTTCGCGGACTTTAGTCACTTTTTGGGTTTGGTTGCCATGGTGGCAAGTAAGACGTTTGGACTCGTTTTGGCCCATGCACTCAGGAATTGAGTTGAGTAAAGGCTCCAACAGGTTGTTGTTTGTTTTGTGTTTTTCGGGGGGCCAAGTAGCATCATACATGATGGTCGCTAGTTTCCTGCAAAGGAGGCCTGAGGTGGATTGGTGCCAGTGAATTTTCCAGCCCCTTACCCCGGCAACTGGCGACTGGCCTCTGGGTAGGATTTTCGTCCCACTGGGTTTCAGAAGGAGCTGGCGGCACACCCCCGTTCCCAAACACCTTAACTCAGGATTTGCTGCGAGGAAGTTGGCCCCAGACCTCACTACTTCTTGGCAAAATGGCCCAGCCTCCAGACTTAACGTCCAGTCTCTGGGAACCAACCAACGGATTTGCGTTTCTTCAAAAGAAAAACCAACTGTAGCTGGGCTCGTCTTGGCTTACCTTTCCTGCCATAAAACTCTTCAGCAGGCTAAATATGGAGTAGAGAAATCCCTGTTTGACCAGAATCTGGTGGCCCAAGAATAAGGGGCTAAAAGAAATCGACACATTGCGCTCCTTTGCTTGCCATCCAAGCAAAACTAGGCCTCAGTAGTGCCCATGTACCTTTTCTTGGGGGACCCTTATTCTAACCTCTCCACTGGACCTAGAAAACAACCCCAGACTCCACTTACCTGCGAGCCACAAGAGAAGCACCGAGGCTTCTCGCTGCGGAAGACCTTGAACGCCCTGACCGGGTGGTCGGAGGCGCGTGGGGACCGTGGTGCTTTAAGGCTTTGACGGGAAGCAACAGGACAGCCACGACTGGGGTCCGAATTTTCAAATACATTGGGTGACACATATCCACGTACACATAATACACATAGAGTGTCCATGCATACTTTGACGCATATGTACACTAGGGTGACGCTCGCGGCTGGTGGCAGCACGAGGCCGTCGCTTGGACTTGCGAACTAACGCCATGTTCATAATAAGACGGAGGTGTGAAAGTGACCCCCGTGTGTGGTTTCTTTGTCCTAGTGGCTTTGATGAACTTTTCTTAACAGGGCTTCGATCATTGCGATCGGCGTAATTGCCTTTAGTTTAGTTGGGGTAGAAAAGGGTACGACTCAACCAACAGGGCGAATTTGTGCCATCTACTTTCACCCAACGGTAGGGGCGCTACGGAAGTTCCCTTCAATGTGAGATAGTGATCGTTAGAATGCCCCTTCTTGGTGATTTCCGGAATTTGCAACATAGTTTCAAGCGACCAGCTCACAGGGGGCATTAAAGAGGCATACTCCTGTACGCCTGAGAGCCGGATGTGGTCAAGTGTCACCCCCCCAAGAAAAAAAGAAAGCAAGAAAGATACAAAGAAGCTGTGGTTTCCTTTCGGTTCCCGTTTGGAAACCACACCAAAAAGGGCACCCTCAAAAACACACACATCCATGCTGCAAAACCCAACAGGCCTGGCAAAGAAGAACAAGCCGCATGTTTTGTTCAACGGCGGGCATTTAAACATGTTAAAATATCCAGCAGTTCCCCTTGAAAGGTAAGAGTGACTACACCCTTGTACCTGTACATCAGGAGCTGGTACTTCAATCAAAAGTTCCTTACACATGTTGACGGACCCACCCTGCATCCCTTAGAACATGTCCTTCTTGTCAGGAGGACTCGACCTCCCAGCCGGGCGGAACAACGCTGCGAAATCTCGCCGCGTGACTCGGCGCCAGCTGTTTGGAACGCACGGCGCGGCACCTGGGGAGCAACATGTTTGGATAGCGCGTGGCTATCGTTTGCGTGACCCTTTTTGGGGAAACCGGGAATCCGTCCACTTGCTGGCTGATTTTCCCTTGTTGGCTTGAACGGCAATCCATCACTACTGGACATGTTTCGATTTTGTTCAGGGGACTTGAAGCAGGGAGAACCCTTTCGAGACTCACAAGCTCTTGCCTATTTTATAGCGAGCTCACCTGGCAAAGAAAAAATAACTCACCATGAAAAAGTTTCTTTACTTGGGGATCCCTAAGATTTGCAGATAGACCTATAGCTTGCATTTGCTTAGGAATATGTTGTATCTTCCCCTGATGGTTTTCAAGGGAATCTTTCCGACTGGACCTATGTTGTAATTTTTCCCAGAGCGACTTCAACAAATGGAAGGGGCAACATTCCTTCGAGACTCAGCTGAGTCGAGTTCTATTGGAGATGCCCGGGCCCAGGTATCAGTCCACCATGTCCATGACACGGACCAACGGTACGGCAGGCGAGTCAAGTCGAGTCGAGGAGGTTTTGGCAGCCCAAAGCGAATCGACCTTTGCAATCATAAGGTTGTTGTCAGCTCCCCTAGTCGCAGACCCTTCGATCACCTCTTTTTATAGAGCCACCTGTCAGGTTTGTCTGAACATAGGGGTGCCCCAAAATGTGTGGTGTCCTTTCCTTCCTGTAAGACCAAACAAACTGCCAAGCAAAAAACAGGAAACACACAAGCGAAAAAGGAAACACACACGTTCTGTGTGCTAAAATAACTTAGCTAAAGGGGGTTCTGTGTCAGTGGGTTTCGCTGACCCCCAATTGTGGGCTGTTCATTTCCTGTTGTATTGTTTGGGCATGCTGGCCAATTTTTGCTTACTGGGTGAAAGTTGGTGGATTTACCCATGCTAGTGTTGTCATCCCTTTTACCCGCCAACGGTCCATACGCCAACTAATTGTTTCTCACCATGCCCTCTTTTCGGGGAACGCCCGTTCCTGTGGCAAAAGCGTGCTCAAGCGTCGGGTTTGGCTGCTTGGGTCCTTTTTGAGGCTCGGTACCCTGCACGGGATCGCCTTCAAGGGAAGCCTGAAGGAAAGAGCACTATATAGGGGTGGCCCTATTGGAAGACACACCCAGTTCAACCGTCCGCGCCAGCCTCCGTTTGCGGAAGGGTTTCAGGCAACCTTCGCCGTTTTGCTTCGGGGACTCGAACCCGTTCTTGTGGATACTTTAGGAGAAGCCACCTCCAAGCCACAAATCCAAACCACTAGCGAGCGGCTGTGGGGTAAGCTCGACGGTCGGGCTCGCAATATGCTGAGAGAACGACCTGTTGTGGTTGATTGCTTTCTCTCGTGCCAGGGTTGCTTGAAAATTGGCTGGGGTGTTCGGGAAGCAGATCGTTTTGTGGCCCCAGAACTGTGAGGCCTGTTTTGTTTGGGCCCTTTCAAGGGCAGAATGACCCAGCCTGTTGGGAACAAACCGGAAGTCGGGATTCCCTTAAAGGAGGCCACAAAAACAGGTTTGTGTTGGTGTTCCTGCCATTTGCCTTACCCAAAGTTGGTTTGGTTTGGTGATTCTCTGACAGGAATTCCTGTGAAGGAAACCACCTGTTCGATGGTTTATGGGGGTTGTTGCATTTCTCTTTCCCTATCGAACCAGCAAATAGATTCTGACTTGACTTTGGGTGCCCTGAGAATCCTGCACCACCTAAGAAGCCCTGGAATGATACGATTGACCTGCAAATGCCAACAAACAATGGCTTCAACCATGGCTTCAAAGTGGTGCCGGATTTCGTCCATCCACAGGGTGGCCTCACCCTGCAGAACTTGTCTTGGAAACGAGGCGTTTCCGCCAGCGACCGCACGCTCTTCTTTGGACCCGTGGTGGGACAGCTTACCATTGAGCAACTGATCCTTGGACTCGAAGCGACGCTTTTTGCGCTGGAAAACTGGGCATGGCTCGCTTTTTGAGGTTGTCCCGTGTTTTTTGTTTTTCTCCTGGGGATGAAAGGGAGGTCAGAGGAACGCCACATTCCCCCCCCCCCTTGTTTTGACACAACTTGCCCTGTGGGAAATTTGGTCTTCAGCTTGCTGTATCGGGGTTTGGGGCCATAAGCTTAAATTAGGCCATCACCATGTGATAGTAACATGAGGTTCCGCCTATCAAAGCCATCCGTGCTCCAAGTGACATGATAAAGGGGACACTTTGATAATCTGACCGACGCCCTGCAACGAAATCTGCATGTGACAGCTTGCTCGTCGGCGCCCATGGGATTTCTTTTATGCGTTGTGCTGCACTGCAGGCTGCAAATGTGCGCCTATCCCCAAAGGCTGAGGACCGCTCCAGCAAAGTGCTGCTGCCCTGCCTCCAGTCGCGAACATTGGTCTCGAGTTCGTGGAATCCGTTCCGAGACCCTGAGGCCCGTCGCGACCGAATCAGCTTGCGGCCAGCCGGAGATGCGAACACCCGCAGAGGGTTGCTTGTTTTTGCGGTGCCTATTCCTGCGCCACAAGCGCACGCATTTTTCTCAATAGGTGCTCATTATGTCTTCATCGCATTTGTGCGCAAAACTACGCATCGATTAGTGTCAAGAGCGCGGAAGTTCCTTGTAAGCTTCCTTTCATAAGTTGCATCTTTGTTCACTTCCACGCGCATGAGGATTTTGACCCCGGATGCTCGAACCAATCCGAGGCAAGCTGATTTATATGTGCAACCCACTTGAAAACTTGAAAAATGACAACATAGTAACACGGCGTTTCTCAGCCTTGGACGATGAGCCTCGGCGTCTCTGAGGAAATGAGCCCGAGCCGCACCTATCCCTGGCACAGTTAGATCCCACAACACTGGTTTAGTCACCCCTCAACTAACCTATCTAAGAGGAATCTACTTTAATTCGGGTGCAGCGTCCGTCAAGGGATCTCAGATATATTTCCGAAAGAGACAAAGGAACTGCGAGGCAGCGGCCGCTTCAGTCGCGAGACTTTGATTTTTTTAAGCGATTCCATGCAACTGTGAAAGGACAAGCCTGCCGATGTCATTGGGTTTTCCAACTGGCCAGGAAAAGCAGACTTTGTGGGTCCTCGCCTGTTTTGTACGAGCTCGTTTGACTTTTTGCCGGCTTGGTTAACCATCACTTTCCGAATGCCCTCAGAAGCATCTGCTTTTAGAGAGGAAGCTTGGCGTGTTGAGGATCCTGGAGCGGAGTTACACTTTCCTGGACTACGTCCGTCTGGTGCTCGGATGTTGCATTTGGTCGTTGCTCGGGGGAACTTCGGAAGCTTGGGAGGGGATGCCCAAGCGACCGCCTTGACTTACATGGCGACCTGAATCTGCAGGAAAGCTAGGGATGTTAGCACTGAACCCCCCCCTTCCTTCAGCAATTCAGGGGAGTGATCCGGCTTCGCGGATTGATATGTTCAGCCTCTGCTAGAGGTCCCCTGCACCAGCGGAGGGTTCGATTCCCCTGGTCTGCGCAACACACTGCCAGCCTCTCAAGTAGGCCTAAGAACAACCCAGTTGATTCCCACAATTCTCTGACTGGCAGGTTTGGAGCAAATCTTCGGTCGGAAGCTTATGCTTCTGGGTGGAGAAACCAGCGGTTTCGAATCCGCATTCATACTGTGCCCAAAATCCACGAGCCTCAGAGAGGATTGGTGGATCGATGGATTCGCGTGAGTGTTGTCCGGGATCCAACCCTTCCCTCTCTTGCCTTTCCAACCGAGAATTCCTTCCATACGGAGGGCCTTGGCCAGCTCACCAAACATGCTATGGTCAAACTTGCGGCTAAGATCTTACCCCGAGCATAGGTGTCCTTAGGTTACATAGGTTGGAAATGCAGAATTTGGTGCCACGGGTTTAGGTTGGGTTTATGCCCCATCTACATTTTTTCCCCCAAGACGTCACCACCTCCAAGTTGTGGTTTCTAACTGACTGCAACTTGGCAGCCATGACTCCCAAACCAGTTAGAGGGAAGCTGAGTGCCAGACCAATCTCTTCCCAGTTGCTTGCTTTGGAACCGAGCCCTGTTTTCAACTTCTTGGTCGGGGTTTCCCTTGAACACCAACTACCTTCTTCCAACAAATGCAGAACATGTTTTTTCACCTGGTGTCAGGCTAGGCGCCCTGTTCTTTGTTGGAGGAAGGGTGCCGACTACAAGGAACACCCGGGTCAGGGGTCTGGGACCCGGCGGATTATTTGAGCTCGCGAGCCGCTAGGAGGCGGCTTGGAGCTCCGGATGATGCTGGGCATTGACTTCACACGGTCCAACGTGGGGAAACCAAGGATCAACGTGGGGAGATTTCGGGTGCGGCATTCGTGACCGATGGCATGTGGTTAGCTGGGAGGTGCAAGCAGGGTGAAAGCAGAAGGAAAGCCACAACCTTCCTGAATCCCGAGTTTATTGGAGCCAAAAAATAAGTAGAGTGAGTAGAATGGGTGAAATTGCCGGAGTAAGCGATCGGTTTAGCCCCATATGCTACCTGCCCAAAGCAATACCGGGATGAAGGGGTCCGATGGGATGTGTTAACCACTCGCGAGTTCACGTTGGTTCTTACAAATGATCCCAAATATATGGCTTTCGCATGACCTTTAACACATACGGCCAAACAAATAATCCTAACATAGTTCTTGAGGCTTTTGGGTTCCTTCACTTATTTTTTAGAAGGCTAACTCCTAGCCCTTGGCAGGGGGACGGGGGTATCCGGTTCGCATGGGAGTTGTCTCCGAACGCCGGCACCATGCAACGTTATTCTTACTTGCAACTAGTCGGGACCTGGAAATGAAGGGTGAGCACCTTTTGGGACCCAACAAAAAGGGGTTGCCAACATGGAAGAACCAACGGGTCATTTCAGGTTGGGTGCGGGCTCTTGTTGGGTTGCATGTCAACGTGTAGGGGAGTACCGAGCCTTTTTAAGGCAAAGCCAGATACGGACGTCATGCAGGGCAAGCAAAGCAACGGCCTGAGACCCCTACCACAATTCATTATGCTCCAGGGTTTGTGTTTGATGCCTTTTCCTGTGGATTCATCCTTGAAAAGTGCTACAAGAGTGCTAAGCAAGTGCGACAATTGGTCAAATCCACAGTTGGAACATCTAACATGCAGCCTAGAATGACTGACCAGATCATGAGAACTGAATGAAGCCTTTCACCGAAGCCAGCTACAACAGTTTCTGTAGGATTCCTATAGAATTTCCGGTAGCCGGTTTCTTCGAGTCACCCCATTTTCCTGTTCCAGCTTTCTTTTTGGTTCAACAAGAAACGCCTTCCAAGGTTTTAACAAGAAGCTCCGCTTGTTATTGGGGAGGGCTTCCGATTTGACCTGGTTGGCCTATCTTGATTTTTATTCATGGGCTTTCAGAAGCTCATCGCCTTTGCACCAAACGGTGGATGGACAAAATCCTGCACCAAATTGCTATTCCCCGGTCTCTTAGGTGGTGCAGGATTTCGTCCATCCACAGAATGGCATTGCCACAGTTGGCACGCTGTTTGAACAGGTTTGGTTGGTGTCTTTCTTGGTACGAGGGATTCGGGACATGAGAAATGGAATGACCCCAAGACAAACCATCCAACGTTTTTTTTGTTAAATGGGCACCCTCAGGTTCATTCCCCAAAATCGCCTACTAAGCACTCGCAAGTCATTTAAGTCAAGCCCAAAATAGTGAATGAAGTCAGACCACTCACCTCCGAAACGGAACCACATGTTGCAGGGCATGTAACTCCTTGAAATCCAAGCTTTGCTTTCGATTCGGAAAGGCAGCTCTTTGACTTGCTGGTTCTCAGTTTCAAAGGCTTTGGACATGAATCACCCCTGAAGCCGCAAAAGTCGGATGGTTCAGTTTGGGTTCAGTGTCTCGGAAAACCTACTGAAAACCGGCAAGCGTTCAGTCGCTTAATCATATGCTTTCTGTTCCCGTGTTGGTTTTCAAGGGAATGTGTATCACAACTGGGCTGGAACTGTTTTCATTTTTCCTGGGTGCCTCATAAAGCGCCCGAGCCGTCATGTTCTCCATGGACAGTGTTTGGGTTTGCCCCAAAGGCGCATGCCCCTTACCCGCTTTCCCACAATTTGGCGGAGGGTCGCTTCAAGAGACAAACTGGTCCGTGTACCCTTCCAGAGGTTCTATGTTGGTGTTGCCTTCCAAGGTATCAGTCTGGCATTACCCTTCCACAGGTGCTAATGTTAACCCTGGATTAAGAAGCCCCTGGTTGATTAATAGGGGGGTGTCCCCTTTTGGTGGGGATTCATCACTGTTGGAGGGAACACTCCCTAATCATGGGACAGGTTTATTAATCCTGGGTCAACATTATGTTAGTGGGAGGGAGTCTAACCTTGAACAAGTGAGTTCCTTGCGGACGTGCCGCGCCCAGATGGATACTATGAACCCCGAGTCCCTGCACAGCGCGGGCCGTCAAGCTGGGTAAGCCCTTAAAGTATGGCCAAAACCGGGTGGTCTGTGGACAACTTGCTAGGTTTCCTGCAGTGTTCCTTTGCCAGGTGCCATTTGTTTCAGGACCTGAGAATTGCAGATTTCTTCTGGTGCCTTCAATGTGTTTGGACCCAAAGAGAGGGTTTTCTGGCCCCACATGTGCAAGCTTTTGGCCAAACTCGTGGGAATGGATTCGGACAATTCGGGCCCGGTCCTCTTTCCAGAGCAAGAGCCCCGTTGGTTTTGGCAGGCCCTTTTTGCCATCGGTTGAATCATGGCTTCTGAAGGGATGAGGTCTCAATACGGGCAGCCCGCGAAGAGGGGTTCCTTCAGTTAGGAGTTTGCTTGATGAGTTGCCCAGTGTCAGTTCTGAAATTTCGGTCTGTGTTTTGCAGTCCCGACAGATGATCACCGTGTATTTCTGGATCCTTTGCGGAAGTGTGTTTGGCTTCATGTTGACCCCGAATTCATAAACCCCTGTTGGATTAATAAGGGGTGTCATTGCTTTGGGTTGTCCTTTGTCGAAAACTTGTTTCACACAAAGGGCACGGAGACTTCCAAATGCGCTCGGCCCGCGGTCCGGCATTGCAAGCAGGGGAACCAGGGAACCGCCCAAGCTATTCCAATTCACAAGAGCTTGGTTGGTTTACTCGCAATATTTGTGTGTGCCTTTTTTTGAGGGTACCCCCCCCCCCGCCCCGATTTTTGTTTGTTGAACACCAAAAGTAGAAAAAAACGCACATTTTGGGGGCTGCCCCCAAAAGACGCACCCATTTTTTGGGGGCACCCCACTGTAGGTCTCTGTGAGAAAGAGCTGGCCACCGCCTACGAAGACGCCATTTGCGCCCTGGGCCAGGTGCTGAGGACCGAAGCAAAGCGAGTCGCGCGTAAGCGGGGACCCCGCCCCCTCCCGGCGCGAATGGCTGAGGGCCGTGTGCCCCGCAAGACACGCGTTGGCGGGGCCATGGTGTTGGATCTTTCAGCTTTAAGCGATAAAATGAGTCTGTTTGCCGCTAAGCTGAATTGTCACAATTTGTTTCTCGCCGGGAGAAGTCGCCACGATGTTGCAACCATTGTAGTCGACTGACTGGTTTTTTCAATGGCCCAGTTTCTAGAGATCCATATCTCTCCTGCGGACATGGGGCCCGATTCCGGCTGAATTCATGAGGCTTGAGTGACTCCCCTTGCAGAAGGCAGAGACTTTCTCGGTGCAGAAGTGAAAGAAATGAAGCCGAGGGGGCTTGACTTCAAGCTTTCGCCAGGCTTTTGGCCCGGAACTGTGCTGAACCCCTTTAGCTAGTGATCTGAGTCTTCGTTTTGTTTTCATGTCTGACGAGTTTGGGAGGGCAGCGTCGCTAAAACGAAAAACCATGTGCGAGAACAGAGAAATGCACCATCCTTCAACCTTTTGCCGGCGGCTGGGAAGTGGGGAAGGGCTTCCTATGGGCCAAACCTTCAATATACTTCTTTTTCCGCTTCTGAGGGGGGGGTCCTTCCACCTCTGCAAGAACATTGTGACCCTTTTTCTTGCCATTACTTTAGAGCCTCCGGCTCAGTCCGCCGACATTGTCCTCTCCCTTTTCTCCTTCTTCCTCTCTTCCTTGTCTCCCTTGTGTGTTCTGTCGTCCTCTCTCCCTCCCTCTGCTCCCATCCTCCCCATCCCCCCAAGCCTCTCTCTCCCCACTCTCCCTCTCTCGTATGTATGCATGCATGTACATATGTATGTATGTATGTATGTATGTATGTATGTATGTATGTATGTATGTATGTATGTATGTATGTATGTATGTATGTATGTATGTATGTATGTATGTATGTATGTATGTATGTATGTATGTATGTATGTATGTATGTATGTATGTATGTATGTATGTATGTATGTATGTATGTATGTATGTATGTATGTATGTATGTATGTATGTATGTATGTATGTATGTATGTATGTATGTATGTATGTATGTATGTATGTATGTATGTATGTATGTATGTATGTATGTATGTATGTATGTATGTATGTATGTATGTATGTATGTATGTATGTATGTATGTATGTATGTATGTATGTATGTATGTATGTATGTATGTATGTATGTATGTATGTATGTATGTATGTATGTATGTATGTATGTATGTATGTATGTATGCAATGTATGTATGTATGTATGTATGTATGTATGTATGTATGTATGTATGTATGTATGTATGTATGTATGTATGTATGTATGTATGTATGTATGTATGTATGTATGTATGTATGTATGTATGTATGTATGTATGTATGTATGTATGTATGTATGTATGTATGTATGTATGTATGTATGTATGTATGTATGTATGTATGTATGTATGTATGTATGTATGTATGTATGTATGTATGTATGTATGTATGTATGTATGTATGTATGTATGTATGTATGTATGTATGTATGTATGTATGTATGTATGTATGTATGTATGTATGTATGTATGTATGTATGTATGTATGTATGTATGTATGTATGTATGTATGTATGTATGTATGTATGTATGTATGTATGTATGTATGTATGTATGTATGTATGTATGTATGTATGTATGTATGTATGTATGTATGTATGTATGTATGTATGTATGTATGTATGTGTATGTATGTATGTATGTATGTATGTATGTATGTATGTATGTATGTATGTATGTATGTATGTATGTATGTATTTATGTATGTATGTATGTATGTATGTATGTATGTAATGTATGTATGTATGTATGTATGTATGTATGTATGTATGTATGTATGTATGTATGTATGTATGTATGTATGTATGTATGTATGTATGTATGTATGTATGTATGTATGTATGTATGTATGTATGTATGTATGTATGTATGTATGTATGTATGTATGTATGTATGTATGTATGTATGTATGTATGTATGTATGTATGTATGTATGTATGTATGTATGTATGTATGTATGTATGTATGTATGTATGTATGTATGTATGTATGTATGTATGTATGTATGTATGTATGTATGTATGTATGTATGTAATGTATGTATGTATGTATGTATGTATGTATGTATGTATGTATGTATGTATGTATGTATGTATGTATGTGTATGTATGTATGTATGTATGTATGTATGTATGTATGTATGTATGTATGTATGTATGTATGTATGTATGTATGTATGTATGTATGTATGTATGTATGTATGTATGTATGTATGTATGTATGTATGTATGTATGTATGTATGTATGTATGTATGTATGTATGTATGTATGTATGTATGTATGTATGTATGTATGTATGTATGTATGTATGTATGTATGTATGTATGTATGTATGTATGTATGTATGTATGTATGTATGTATGTATGTATGTATGTATGTATGTATGTATGTATGTATGTATGTATGTATGTATGTATGTATGTATGTATGTATGTATGTATGTATGTATGTATGTATGTATGTATGTAATGTATGTATGTATGTATGTATGTATGTATGTATGTATGTATGTATGTATGTATGTATGTATGTAATGTAATGCAAGTAAGTAAGCAAGTAAGTAAGTATGTATGTATGCATGTATGCATGTATGTATGTAAGTACATATGTATGTAATGTATGTATGTATGTATGTAATGTATGTATGTATGTATGTATGTATGTATGTATGTATGTATGTATGTATGTATGTATGTATGTATGTATGTATGTATGTATGTATGTATGTATGTATGTATGTATGTATGTATGTATGTATGTATGTATTTATGTAATGTATGTTATGTATGTATGTATGTATGTATGTATGTATGTATGTATGTATGTATGTATGTATGTATGTATGTATGTATGTATGTATGTATGCATGTATATATGTATGTATGTATGTATGTATGTATGTATGTATGTATGTATGTATGTATGTATGTATGTATGTATGTATGTATGTATGTATGTATGTATGTATGTATGTATGTATGTATGTATGTATGTATGTATGTATTTAATGTATGTATGTATGTATTTAATGTATGTATGTATGTATGTATGTATGTATGTATGTATGTATGTATGTATGTATGTATGTATGTATGTATGTATGTATGTAATGTATGTTTGTATGTATGTATGTATGTATGTATGTATGTATGTATGTATGTATGTATGTAATGTATGTATGTATGTATGTATGTATGTATGTAATGTAATGTAATGTAATGTAATGTAATGTAATGTTATGTATGTAATGTATGTATGTATGTATGTATGTATGTATGTATGTATGTATGTATGTAAGTATGTATGTATGTATGTATGTATGTATGTATGTATGTATGTATGTAATGTATTATGTATGTACGTAATGTATGTATGTATGTATGTATGTATGTATGTATGTATGTATGTATGTATGTATGTATGTATGTAATGTATGTATGTATGTATGTATGTATGTATGTATGTATGTATGTATGTATGTATGAAATGTATGCATGTATGTATGTATGTATGTATGTATGTATGTATGTATGTATGTATGTATGTATGTATGTATGTATGTATGTCATGTATGTAATGTATGTATGTATGTATGTATGTATGTATGTATGTATGTATGTATGTATGTATGTATGTATGTATGTATGTATGTAAAGTATGTATGTATGTATGTATGTATGTATGTATGTATGTATGTATGTATGTATGTATGTATGTATGTATGTATGTATGTATGTATGTAATGTAATGTAATGTAATGTAATGTAATTTATGTAATGTATGTATGTATGTATGTATGTATGTATGTATGTATGTATGTATGTATGTATGTATGTATGTATGTATGTATGTATGTATGTATGTATGTATGTATGTAATGTATGCATGCATGTATGTATGTATGTATGTATGTATGTATGTATGTATGTATGTCTGTAAGCATGCATGTACGTATGTATGTATGCATGTATGTATGTATGCATGTATGCATGTATGTGAGTATGTAAGTAAGTAAGTAAGTAAGTAAGTAAGTAAGTAAGTAAGTAAGTAAGTAAGTAAGTAAGTAAGTAAGTAAGTAAGTAAGTAAGTAAGTAAGTAAGTAAGTAAGTAATGTAATGCATGTAATGTAGGTACGTATGTATGTATGTGTGCATGCATGCATGCATGCATGCATGCTTACATACATGTATGCATGTATGTATGTATGTAATGTATGTATGTATGTAATGTCATGTAATGTCATGTAATGTAATGTAATGTACTGTAATGTATGTATGTATGTATGTATGTATGTATGTATCCTTGCACTTCCCCTTTGCTCCCCAGTATTTCCCGCAAAAAACACGGTTTTTCCAGCGTTTTCGCAAAGAGGACGTCCAAAAACATTGAGTTTTTCCAGATTTTCGGCAAAAGGATGCAGGAAGCCCAAGCCAGCAAAAAAGCCGGCAGGGGGAATCGAGCCTGGGACCCCTGTTTTGCGACACCGGCTCCCCGAAGACTACGTTTAGTGGAACGTCATCAAATTGCCGCGCGGTACGTGGGGGACCCCCCCCCCCCAAAAACCTACGTAATAGACGTCGGGCGGGGGGGGGTTAGGGGGGGGGGTTATCCTCTATCCTCTAGTAAGTATCCGACACGCCGAGCAATGTCGGCGGATATTTTTCATCTGGTTTTTTAGTCAGTTGAGCTTTTGCCCCTCCAGAAGATGTGTGCTTTTCCAACCAGCCAACCCGAGTCAGCAAGTGCAGGTCTGGATCGCCCAGCAATTGACCAATATCCCTGGCTCATAGGTCCTAAGTGCGAATTTACCGAATGATTTACCCTACGTTTGCGTCACAAAATGATGCGGGGTACCTTCCATTGTTTATTTGCGAACCATTTATTCTCACTCCCTGAGTTCCTGGGCGTTTTACTTTTTCGGACAGACTTGTTCTTGGGAGGAACTGAGAAAGGCTCTAGTGAAGCAAGACGACACCCCAAACGCACCTTTCAGAGTCGCGCTTTAGGCACTTGTTGGGTTTGGACCATACTGTGGATGGACCGCACCACCTAAGAAGCCCAACGGAATGATTTGATTCCGCTGTGTAAGCCAGCAACAATAGTTTCAACCATTGATTCGTAGGTGCGAAATGGGTTTCGCAACCATCCACAGCAATGTTGACCCCCTATTAATCAACGCCATTTTATTAGTAGGGGGTATTCCTCTCCCCACTAGCACCAGGAACAACCCCACATTAACACACAGGAGTTTATTTTCTGGGGGTGTTCATTAGGCCAAGCGACTGGTGACTTCTGGGCAACCCCACTGGACGGGAAGGGTCGGCGCGTAGCTTTTCAGGAGCTACGACACGACGGGGCACTACTCGGTCTATGGCTTCGGGGCAAAGATCCCGCCGAGCCACACTGCCCGGCGCCTCAAACCGTGGCACCTGGGACCTGCGGTGGGCTCCATTCTTTGTTGAGGCGGAAAGGTATCGTTTTGTTTCTTCTTTTTTTTGTCCCTGTGCGTGGGTTTAAAGGGAAACCAAGGGGACACCCACCCACTTGCTGGTCTTTTCCCGTTTTGAGACGAACCGAAACCCTTGCCGTGCTGGTTTTAAAGAGTGTTTGGCTTTAGGAAATAGGCTCTCATTTTTCCAGGGACAGGGACTAAGCGCAAATGGAGGTTGACTGGAGGTTGAAGCCAAAAGAAGGCTATGACCATGTTCAGGTGTTTGTTTTGAGGAGGCCCTGTTTAGGCCCATTTGGTGAGATACCCAGTTCAGCGGCTTCATCCGGGCTCAACATCATGCAAAACTCCCGAGACAACATGCCCACACATAGGGATTGGCACTGGTCTCGGAAAAGCTTGGGAACAGAAATGCCTCACGTCAATAATCAGCGGCGTACGGGTTGTGTATCCTTGTTGAGCTCGCTTAAATTAGGAACCCGGCAGGAACGAAATCCAAATTTGAGGGTCCGAATCCCTATTTCGACACCTAGCCACATTGTTGAGCCCTCGGAAGCTGGATTCACTTGGCAGCATCGCTGATGTGACCTGTGATCGTAGCATTGAAGGGTTCTGAGACGGATGCCCCGTGTCATTTGTTTCTTTGATGTTTGGCTACTATCTTTCTTTGCTTGGATCGATTTTTCCGAACAAGGACACCTATGTTTCTTGCTTGGCTTGGCTTGGCTTGGTTTGGTTTGGCCGCGGACGACCTCGCGAGCCTCCGCGCTTGCGCCGCGAGCCGCGAGGTCTGCTCCAACTGCTTTGCCCTGACGGGGGACTTTCTGCATCCCCAGGCGCGGATCGGAATTTGGAGAGGGAGGCCGCAGGTGAGGTCCCCCAGAAGTGCCCTGAAAACTCTTTTGGGGGGAGGGTCCCCCTAAAATAGACTATATACAGACAAAAAAAATACCCTTATTCTAACCTGTGTACTGGATGACCTAGTTATCACCAGGTGTGGAGTAAGTATGAGTAAGTGGAGCTCCTAATTGTTGACAAGGGGCCTTTGGATCCTCAGGTTACGGAAGCCGACAAGAGGTTGTTAGACTACTTTCCCCGCCGATCATCCACTTCCATGATTGGAGGCTGGGTAGAGTCAGGCACCCGGAAGTGGCGCCTTGAGCCGCATGATTCTTGTGGGCAAGTAGGAAACCGGCCTTCAAGCTGCAAACCGCTGTTCCAAACCGCGAGTATTAAACCCCCTGACAACCCTTCAAACAGTTTTTGAACTTGTTTGCCAAGAGGTCTCCGGGGTCCCTGAGCGAGGGATGGTTCAATGCGGGATTATTTCCAGTTGTCAGCTTCCACTTTTCGCATCATTTCGCTTGTTTTTCCAAACCGAGTTCTTTTTGTATGGGAAGACCATTTTACTGCCAAACCGAAAGTTCAGCCTTTGTTTAACCGACAGCTCGATCGCAAGTGAGAATACATGCTGAGGCCGGGTCATAGCAACCACATCGCTTTGCGTTGGTTGCCCAACGGGGCGCCCACTGAAAAGGGTACTGACATACCCACATAAAATCGCGACACAGTGGCACCGCTGGTACGGACGGATGCCGATCCTGCGCGCCGCATGCCAAGGGGTGGGTATGGATGAAAAGCGCGGCATGTTCGGCGCCGGCGTGGCGGCCAAATTGAAGACGGCGCTCACGGCTCGCGTGGGGCACTGGGGACCCGCTGAAGGAAGCGCGGGTCCATGCAGTGAGCCTGGTGCTCAAAGAACTGACGGAGGAAGCGAAATGATCGACGGGCGTCAAGGCGCATCTAGCGTTTCTGCCCTTGGAACCGCGCCGCAGGCAGAAAGAATAGGCGAGGTGCTGGTGGCACTGGAGTCTCAAGTTTCACGGGCCAAGATCATGGTCGAACGCCAAGTTTACCTTCTTGAGGTTGCTTGGGGGCCCCGATGTTCAGGCAAGCGGGACCCCCCAGGGCCCCTACACCCAAGATCTTGTGTGGCGGGTATGATGTCAACCCGTGAGAAAAGAGGCTTATGAAATATCCGATGTGTTTCTTACGTGCGCGGGGCATTTGAAGCTAAGTAGGGCACTGGATGCCCTGCCATGTTCTGAGCTTCGTTTTGGACTTGATCGTCACTTTTTGGCTTTGGGCCATTTTAGTGGTACACAAAAGGTATGGATATGACTTCTTCTTCTTCTTCCTTTTTCTCTGTCAAGTCACTTGATCGGATGTGAGTAAAAGACTAGTCCCCTAATTAATTATAAGGAAGTTGCAAAGACAGGTGTCCCTCCTGAAAAGGGGGGGGCTCTTCACTTTTCGGCTGAAATCGGATCCCCTCGAGCCAGGTGGAACCTGGTAGGGTTTGCCTTTTCGGAAGCCCAGCGTCCACTTCCGTGATGGAAAGAGGATATGCCATTTGCACAGCAAACCCTTTGCGGGGAAGGCCTACGAAGTGGAAATTCCCCGGAAATTGTGTCCGCTGAATGTTGGGAGCATTTGATGGCACCAACAATGAGGACAACATATAGCAACTCCCCCACACAAGAAGCAACAAAGACTGGGGACCCCTACCAGAATTAAGATTTGCGCTTGACTTCGTTGTGGGCTGGTTGAATTTGTTGCCTGCTTCATTTCTGTTCATCTTGTAGCGGACGGCTGCAGAAGCGGCAAGGTTCTTCACAGCCAACCCAAATCTTGATTTCTGCCGGTGTGCAACTCATCAATGTTTTTTTTCTGGTTTTCTAGCAATATAGATGTATGGTCGATTATTTTTATGGTTTTCTATCATGGACCAGAATCTAACATATAGAGTTCTGGTTGGAGTGCAAAAGCTGAGGTACGATCGGCCGTACCTTTTCTCGGGTCCCGCGTCCAAGCGTTTGACTGGCGCCAGGTGAAAGGAATTGATGGCATTCTCAAGGCTGCGGTGTCCAGGGCGCCTTGCTCTCTTATTTGGGGCTATCAAAACCAGAGAGCCCTTGGCAGGTGGCTTTGACACTAAAGAAATAGTGCTTTGCTTGCGGGTCTGTTTGGATCCCTGCTCATATTGGATACCCTTGGCGTGACTTTATTTTTGCACAAAGACTCCCAGTTGCTCGGTGCCATGATTTGTTTCCTGATGGTGGCTTCCCCATCTAAAACAGGGCCCCTTGCGGCGGTTGCATTTGTCGGGTCTTCCCATGTTGGATGTTGTTCCCAGGAATAGTTATTTATTGCCGATGCTCGAATTTCTTCAGGCTCCGGGCTCCCTCCTCTTTCTCGCTCTCTTTCTCGCTCGCTCGCTCTTCCCCTCTCTGTCTGGCTTCCGGACGCAACCCACTTGGCATGTTGCTTCAGCCATGCTCTGATCTTGCGCTCCCCATGAATGTGGATCGTGCTTGCCTATTTACCACCGCACCTGTATAGAAAGGTTGGCTGGCAGATGGCAAAGCGCGTGGGGCTCCCAGGCCTGCTCAATTTGTGCTTGCCCACCCTCTTTTATTCTTTACCCATAGGCTTCACAATAAGACAATTTATGGGAACACGTGGCTGGGGGAAACTGGGACACGTGGTCATCTTCCGGAGATGTAAATCGAGGGCACGGGGCATCTTCGTATCTCATCTTGCCAGTCAGCTCAGCAGGAGGTATTGTTGACCCCGGATGAACTAACAAAAAAGCACACCTACAAGAAAGCCCTGCCAAAAGTGGTCTGAGTCCCCTCTAAAGGGGACACCCCCCTATGAACGCTATGAATCAACCAGCAGTTTATTAACCTGGGGACAACAATGAACCATCGGGGATCCTCTTATAGCAAACCAGAAGTTGGGTGGCTCAGTCCCTTGAGTGCCTTTTCAATCGGAACTGCGGGGTTTCGAAACCCCGGCAGTGTGGCCAAGTGGGGATCCCATCGCGTGTAACGCCCCAGGATTTCAAGCCCTGAACTTGTGGGCTTATGGGCTTATGGGCTTGAGGCCAGCGGTTCTTTTCGACGCCGCAACTGTCTGCACGGATTTCGGTTCTTTCCCATTTTGAGTGGGCGGCTGCCCCTACTCCACACACACACACATGCACTTTCTTACGGGCATGATGTCAAACCCTGACTGCGCAGGACGGTACACCCATTGCCACCCAAATGGGCACTTCAATTGGGCGTGTTTTGGGGGGGGGGGAAGGGAGCGTGTCTTTGCCAAAAGCGGACATTGGGACGGTGGGACGGCCAGGCGTACCGCCGCGCGCTGAACATCGTGCACCTGCACGGGCCCTCTGATTGTGGCGAGGCCCTGGGGCGGAGCTTTCCCCGACTCAGTTGCCCCAAGCGAAGCTACCTTTTGAGGTTTTGGCTTCCCCTTGGACCTTTTTTGTCATGGCCCCAAAAGGTTAACCTTGTATTTCCGGGTCCTTTCGGCAAGTCAGACGGGAGGATTCTAGATGAAACCGAAAGTCTTAGATGATTTCCATTGCCCCAAACCACCGCCAAGCCTACTGGTTCAACCTTCCGCTTTGTTAGTCTTCATTCCCCTTTTAACCAGCAGCATTGCCAGTTGGTTCCATTTCGTTGGGTCCAAGCCCAGGAAGCTTTCACCAGAGTGAGCCCAGTCCTCACAATACATGTATAAGCAACAATGGGTTGCTCGTTGGTTACTGATTTGTTGGTTTTGTTTATTGCTTGCTGCAAAGATCTGCAAAGAACAATTTGTTTTGCTACCATGCCAGGGATTGAAGAAAACCAGGCAGCCCCTCTTGGTTGGTTTTAAAGGTCGACCGGCTGGCAAACCCCAATGTGAAGGATGAGCCAACCCGGTTTTGAGCCAGCACTCGGCCTCTCGCCAGGTCTTGCACACTGCGGCACGCTTCGCGAAGAATTATGTCCAGGCGCAAGCAATGTTCATCCCTGACCTCCAGTGAAGGTAAACGTGAGAATGCAACATCGCTTGGAACGAAGTACACAACAATCTTCTGTAATAGTACTATTGACGGGTCACCCTACACTCAACCAAATGGTGGCCCTTGAAATGAAGTGCTTCGACTCGTCCTTTGGACTTTCAGCCCAGTCGTTTGAGCTGATAGGGTGGGTCACACCCCGAGGCGAATCGACCATTTGACCTTTTGGTTTCGCAGACTGGTCCATTTTTAGTACAGGTTCAACAGCTTAACCTTTATGTCCAGGTCCCTAAGGGGCCAAGTGAGGATCCTTGAGATGATCCTTGTCTAAAAATCCGCCAAGAAGAAGAGTGCTTCCCTTGTTCCCCAACAGCTGAAAGCTATGAGATCTCTGCCCAACGCTCTGGGGCAGCTTGCAGCGCGGGTTCCAGAGGTGAGCTTGTCTTCCAGGTGTCACTATCATGGTTTGTAAGTTTTACATGATGGTACCCCCTGGTTACCTACATAGTCGCAAGTGGAAGGACAAGGTATGACTTAGCAGGTCCACTGAGAAGCCAGGAGCCCAAGATTCTTTGCCCACTTCCCTTGTCCTGTTGCCCATTTGAGTTTCCTGCCGATCCTCAGTATGAAGGTTTTGGCCTCCATGTTTATGGGATCCTCTTTATTTACAGCAAAGACAAAGGCTCCCCACCATGTTCACTTCGGACTAGTCCGAAAAACCGCACCTTCAGTCAGGGATGCTCCTGTTTCATTTCCAGCGAGCGCTTTTGGCCGCGTCTTTTTTCAGGGCATGCCTTTTTTTCAACCTTGGACCCTTTTTTTCAACCTTAAGCTTTTTTTTCTACCTTGTCCCCTTCTTTTTCAATTTCAGGGTCGGCGTTTCATGTTTTTTCAACCTTGCCACACTTTTTGTTCACCTTGTTTTTTCTCTGAATCAACCTTGATTGCATTTTTTCCAACCTCCCCACCTTTGTTTTCCACCTTGATTCCTTCTTTTCGAACCTTCCCATCCCCTCGACGGGGCATGGCCCGTCACCCCCCCCTTCCCCTGCACCTTGTTCCTCTTCGCGAGTCTTCCCCTGCGCCGGGTTCCTTTTCAGCCCGGAAGCTACCCCCTTCGCAGGGCTCTATCCCCTTCGCGGGGCTCTATGCCCTTTGCGGGGCTCTTTCCCCATCGCGGGGCTGTATTCCCTTCGCGGGGCTCTTCCCCTTCGCAGGGCTCTTTCCCCTTCGCGGGGCTGCATTCCCTTCGCGATTTCCCCTTCGCGGGGCTGCATTCCCTTCGCGGGGCTGCATTCCCTTCGCGGGCTCTTCCCCTTCGCAGGGCTCTTCCCCCTTCGCAGGGCTCTTTTCTCTTCGCGGGGCGGCATTCCCTTCGCGAGGCTCCTTCTCTTCGCGGGGCTCTTTCCCCTTCGCGGGGCTGCATTCCCTTCGCGGGGCGCTTCCCCTTCGCGGATTTTTTTTCTTCGCAGGGCTCGGGCTGCATTCCCTTCGCGGGCTCTTCCCCTTCGCAGGGCCCTTTCCCTTCGCAGGGCTCTTTCCCCTTCGCGGGGCGGCATTCCCTTCGCGTGGCTTTCCCCCTTCGTGGGGCTCTTTCCCCTTCGCGGGGCGGCATTCCCTTCGCGTGGCTTTCCCCCTTCGTGGGGCTCTTTCCCCTTCGCGGGGCTGCATTCCCTTCGCGGGGCGCTTCCCCTGCGCGGATGTATTTTTCTTCGCAGGGCTGCATTCCCTTCGCGAGGCTCTTCCCCTTCGCGGGGCTCTTTCCCCTTCGCGGGGCTGCATTCCCTTTGCGGGGCTGCATTCCCTTCGCGGGGCTGCATTCCCTTCGCGGGGCTCTTCCCCTTCGCGGGGCTCTTTCCCCTTCGTGGGGCTGCTTTCCCTTCGCGGGGCTCTTCCCCTTCGCGGGGCTCTTTCCCCTTCGCGGGGCTCTTTCCACTTCGCGGGGCTGCATTCCCTTCGCGGGCGTGCATTCCCTTCGGGCTGCGGGCTCTTCCGGGGCTCTTTCCCCTTCGCGGGGCTGCATTCCCTTTGCGGGGCTCTTCCCCTTTGCGGGGCTCTTCCCCTTTGCGGGGCTCTTCCCCTTCGCGGGGCTGCATTCTTCCCCTTCTTTGCGGGGCTCTTTCCTTTTGCGGGGCTCTTCCCCTTCGCGGAGCTCTTTCCCCTTCGCGGGTCTCTTTTCCACTTCGCGGGGCTGCATTCCTGGGATGCACCGGGGGTTTGTTAGAGTTAGTAGGACATTGGGGCAAAGATTTAATTTTTACTAACAAATGCTCACTAGTTAGCTAAGGGCTTAAGTTAGGGGGAAAGCTAAGAGGTTAGCCAGGGGTTAGCTAAGTGGTTAGCTAAGTGGTTAGCAAAAAAACATACTAGGTGTTAAAACCCTCTAGGCCCCGTGCCGAAATTGGGTAGCTGTTCTGAGGTCCTTGTTGGTGTTGCTTCCCAAGTTCCATTGATCGCCATTTGGCTCAAGACACAATTGAGGTTCAAGATCTGATGTGTGACTGCAGACCTACGTGATCGGCATTGAGAGCGAAAACACTTTGCTTGCGCTGCATTTGTCAGGACCACTGTTGTAACTATCATTCCTTCTCCCTTACAACGTTTACACGGGTTCGGCTATAACGGCATCGTCCGTATACACCTTTCTACGTGGTTGGTATTAAAGCTTGAGGGTTCGGTGCACAGCGTCCCACGGGACGTCACCTTGCCGTCTCTTGACAGGTTATCAGCCGTAACTACAAGCTCTACACTGGACTGGGAGACAGCTGGTTTATTGCGGGTACAGGGACAATAAAGGAACGATAACTACACAGTACAATGGCGTCTTCGGCGAGCCCAAGTACTGCAACTTTTGGGAACAGCAGCTCAGAGGGATCCAATGGATTGATGGCTCTTCCTGCGGTGATGGATATGGTTGCAGATTCACAGGATGAACCTGGGAGCGGAGGTTCCGCGCTATTCAGCGACATATCTACTCCCACAAGATCATGGAAGCAGATCGATGTTCATCAGGAGTCGAAGAAAAGAGAATCCCCACCGAGAAGATCATCATCTTCGCCTGCGACACCACGGACGTCGCAGAAGGGCGTGAGATCGACGTCGAAGGGTGGGAGGTCAAAATCACCCACCAGTGCAGATTTTCGCGCCGTGATCAAAGAGAAGAATAAGATGGAGGTGGAGATCGGGGAATATCAAAAGACACTTGATGAAATGTCGGCAGCAATGGCGAATCTTAACCAAGAAGACTATGGAAGCACCATCCGGATCCAGGAGCTGGAAAGACGATGCGAGATTGCCAGCAAGCAGTCGGGACATCTAGTGAGTCACCACCAACACCACATGGCTGAGGCATGGCGCAAGTTTGAGGAAGAAGCCCAACAGATGCGCAAGGTGGAAATGAACGCATTTCAGTACGGGGAGAAGAAAGACATGGAGTCGAATATTATAATGCAACAGATGAGGCAAGCTGAAGGAACTATCATGGAGCAGAAGCGGGAGATTGCATTGATGAAATCCTACATGGCAAGCGAGAAGTCGGCCGCGCAGGAATCAGCTATACGTGCAAATCAGATACACCGTGAGGCTTCACAACAGATATCAGTTTATCAGCAACAGATCAGAGGCATAGAATCTTCTACATCTATCGAGAAGTTCAACGAGGAGGAGATGGTCCAAAGTCTGAAATCACAGTTGGAGCATGCACTCGTCAAGCGCCCCGAGACGTACTCTTTGGAGGACTCCAGGGAACAGCTGATGGCGAGGCTGAATGACGTTACAGTATTTGCGGAACAGGAATCGAAGAGCGGGGGACCCCTTTCATAATGTATGCCTAGTGGGGGGGGGGGAAATGTATGCAATACATTTTCCACGTTTGCCGCCCCAAGAGTCTAAGCGCTTTGCCAAGGCTGAGAACCTGAGAAAGCAATATACAGTCACAGCCTTATGGAAGGCAGGCGCAATTGTAGACGGAAGCAAATGGCTGCAAATGGACCTGGAAAGGTCCGCGAGTTTGAGGCTCAGTGTTGGGATGCTTTCAAGCTAGGTGTTGCGCGATTCTAGAGGCCCATGTGCCAGCAATCCGCAGCACGCATTCCGGCAGCAGCCCGAGAACTGGCTTTGCCAAAAAACGTGTCCTAGAACTCGTACGGAGTGGTGAAGTGGGCATGTAGCTGAGCAAGCTTGTCTAGGGTTGTCACTTGCTCCATCTTGTGCTGCATACATGGCTTGATGGAGGCGATGGTGTCCGATTCCTTGATTGTGAGACTCTTCTGCTGCTCAACGGCTCTTTGCGCGGAGCACGTGGACAAAGCCCAAGGACAGGATTGCCTCAAGTGGCTGGCCCTGGCCGCCACCGTCTTCTGGGGCATCATGGTGTCGCTCACCTCTGCCTCTTCTTTGAGAAGTAAGCGCGGATCCTATCTACTTGCTAAGTGGTTTACGACGCCGCTCGTATAGGGCTTGCTGCACTTTGCTTTGAGTAGGGCCGCCCTGAAGACAAAGTACGTCTTTTCACTGCTTTCAAGTGACGCAGAATCAACGCACTGTTGGATATGAGCCCTAGGAAGCATTCGTTCGAAAAAGTAGTGGCGCTTAGTTTCCCAGCTCAAGCAAGCAAATCGTCGCAGTGCTATGCTGAGGGGCACAAGCTTTGCGCTGTAAGCAAGGCGCAACAGAACTCAGCTGGGCCTCTGTGACCACTTCGTGCTCCGACCAAGGTTCGTACATGGAGCCCGCACTAAGCATGCAAAATCCTGGCAAACAAGCTTGTTTACCCAGCGCAATTGGAGCAATGCGTTGCTATGCACTGCGTCAGACCGATAGCCGCAGGCTTTCGAAAATTCCAAAGCAGGGGAGCGCTGTGAAAGCCATGGGTGGGAGAGAGCCAGCTGATTCATCAAGGGACTGTGCCGCCCAGCAGTACCAGCGCCCCAGCGTTTCCCACATCATTGGAAGCGGGCCCGGTCTTCGATTTAGATACTTAAAAAGAAGGCCGCCGGCATCGGGAGGAGCTAGCTGAAATGGAAGGGCGACGAGTGTCGGATTCGTTGCTGTCGGGATCACAGAGGCCGGCGAGAACATCGGGGCAGGGGTGCCTCTAAATATTTTGGGCGGAGCAAACAGATAGCCAGCAGCGCGCCTTAGCGTATGCACTCATTGTGCTCCAAGGATTCGCGATGCTGTTGATGCCAGTGTGTAGATCGAGTCCGCGCGAGCTAATTTGTCAGAGCGAAAAATCAGCTAATTAGACTTCATTGCTGGTATTGCGAATGAGCTATAATTCGCCAGAGCGAGAGTCAGCTAGACTTAGACTTCATGCTGGTAATGCTGGTGATGCTGGCGATGCCGGTGATGCGCTCCGTAGATCGAGGCACGGGCGTCCGTGCGAC
Source organism: Effrenium voratum (assembly GCA_963377175.1). Taxonomy (NCBI): domain Eukaryota; class Dinophyceae; order Suessiales; family Symbiodiniaceae; genus Effrenium; species Effrenium voratum. Next base: position 238,616 of record CAUJNA010003436.1, read on the forward strand.
GAATTTGCTAATTCGCCAGAGCGAAAATCAGCTAGACTTGATTGCTGGTAGAGCGAATCTCAGCTAGACTTCATTGCTGGTAATCCTGGCGATGCCACTCCGTAGATCGAGGCGACGGGCGTCCGTGCGACGAATTAGCTAACTCGTCAGAGCGCAAATCAGCTAGACGTCCTTGCTGGTAATGCGAATCAGCTAAAACGTGCAAAACAAGCTATTCCCCAGTCCATCTGCGCACAGATGGATTGGGGAATCCGAGTCGGGTCTCCGAGGCAAAGCACGGCGCGGCCAACCGACCGACAAAAAACTGGCCAATAATGGCAAGTTGGGCAAGACAACTACAAGAGATCACGGAGGCCGCGGACGGCGGCGCCAGGGCTCGCACGGGGGCGGATGGAGCCATCGTGCTGAACTTACGGCGCGGGCCGGGGGCCTGCGCGCTGCTCTCGCGCGAGGACGGGCAGCTGACCCGGGCGGGGCAGCACTACTACTCGCACCTGGGGCTGCGGCCTCCGCTGATCCGGGAGGGCCCCAACAACTACATCCTGCTGCGCAATGGGCGGAAGAAGCTCGTGCGCTTCCTGCAGGGCGGGGAGCAAATTGGGGAAGTGCTCTTTCCGGGACAAGTGCTACAAGTACCTGGTCCACAGGAGGCGCAGCGGGCGGAACGCGGGGGCGGGCTACGAGCGCAGAGCGAATATCAGCTAGACTTCATGCTGGCGATGCCGGTGATGCGCTCCGTAGATCGAGGCGGGGCGTGCGACGAATTGGCTATTTCGTCAGAGCGAAAATTAGCTAGACTTCATTGCTGGTGATGCTGGCAATGCCGGTGATGCACTCCGTAGATCGAGGCGACGGGCGTCCGTGCGACGAATTGGCTATTTCGTCAGAGCGAAAATCAGCTAGACTTCATTGCTGGTGATGCTGGCAATGCCGGTGATGCACTCCGTAGATCGAGGCGACGGGCGTGTGCGACGAATTAGCTAATTCGTCAGAGCGAAAATCAGCTAGACGTCATTGCTGGTAATGCGTGACGCTGTCTGTAGATCGAGACGACGGTAATTCGAGAGAGCGAGCACGCTGCTTGGTGTAATTTTCAGACGCTGCTTCTGCGCCGCTCCTACCAGTCCTGGAAAAACCCTGGCTAGTTCCCAGCCTGCCAAGTTCGGCCCCCAAGCGTTTTCAGGGGTCACTTGTTCTTACTCCCGGCGGGCATAAGAACAAGTGGGGGCCAGCCGGAACAAGTGACCTGGTCACTTGTTCGCTAAAGTGCCTACTTGTTCTTAAGCCCGCCGGGCGTAAGAACAAGTGACCCCTGACGCTGCACAGTTTCCTGTGCGACCGGCGCTGAAATTTGACCTTTATCAGGTGGCTACATATGACATCAAAAAACAAGACACGTTTCAATCATGTTCCTTAGTCTCCTGCTCCCTTGCTCTTCTGGTCTCTTGTGTTTTTGCAAGTGGGACGTTTTCGCCGGGCTTCTGGTTTGTCGTGTGGCTGCCGCCCTTTTTTGCGCGGCTTGATTTTTTTCAGGGGCTGTCACTGGGCTGCTTGGTCTTGCTGCTGCTTTTCGTCAAAGTAGAGCTTCCAATTCGCTTGTGCGTGGCTGCCTTTCTTTTGTGCAGATTGATGTTGCTCAGGGCCTGTCACTGGCCTTCTTGGTCGGGCTGCTCCTTTTCCTGGAGCAGGATGTGTTGAGTAGCACTTCTAATTTGCATGTTGTCTGTTAAGCCGCCTGGCTTTGTCCAGCTGGATATTTCTCAGGGCCTGTCACTGGCCTACTTGGTCGGGCGGCTGCTTTTCGTGAAGTGGGATGCTTCACTAGAGCCTCTGATTTGCTTGTTGTCTGTGGCTGCCGCCTTTGTTTTTGCGCAGCTGAATTTTTCATGTCACTGGCCTTTTCGTCAAGTGGTTTTTTCAGTCCCGAAGTTGCTTATTGTGTGTGGCTGCCGGTCTTTTGTGCAGCTGGATTTTTGTCAGGGCCTGTCACTGGCTTACTTGTCGGGCTGATGATTTTCGTGAAGTTGGTCTTTTTACGTAGAGCTATATTTTGTTCGCCTTTTTTTTGTGCAGCTGGATTGTTTTCAGGGCCTGGCACTGGCCTACTTGTCTGGCTCATGATTCTCGTGAAGTGGGAGTGCTTGCTTAGCAGAGCTTCTAACTAGTTTTTTGTGTGGGGTTGCCGCCTTTTTTTGCGTAGCTGGATCATTTCTAGGGCCTGTCACCGGCCTACTTGTCCGGCTGATGATGTTCGTGTGGGGCTTCTGCACTAGGGCTTCTAACTTGCTTGTTGTGTGTCGCTGCCGGTTTTTTTTGCGCAGCTGGATTTTCGTCAGGTCCTGTCACTGGCCTACTTGTCGGGCTGATGATTTTCGTGAAGTTGTTTTTTACATGTAGAGCTTCTATTTTTGTTCGCCGTTTATTTTGTGCAGCTGGATTTTTTCAAAGCCTGGCACTGGCCTACTGGTCTGGCTGATGATTCTCGTGAAGTGGGTTTTTTAAACTAGGGCTTCTAATTTGGTTGTTGTGTGTGGGTGCCAATTTGTTGTACCGTTTTTCCTGGGCCTGTCACTGGCTTGCTTGGTCGGGCTGCAATTTTTAGTGATTTGGGCTTTCTGCAATAGAGTTTCTAGTTTGTTTTTTGTCAGTGGCTGCCTTTTTTCGCGGCTAAACTTGCAAAGGGAATGCCATTGTTTGCTGTCGGGCCCCGACCCCGCCAGCAGTCGGGCCCCGACCCCGCCAGCAGTCGAGTCCCGACCCCGTCGGCGGTTGGGCCCCAACTCGGTCGGCGGACCTTGCTGGCGGTCGGGCCCCGATGCCGTTGGCGGCGTTGCCGGCGGTCGGGCCCCGATGCCGTCGGCGGTCGGGCCCCGACCTTGCCGGCGGTCGGGCCCCGACGCTGTCGGCGGTCGGGCCCCGACCTTGCCGGCGGTCGGGCCCCGACCCCGGCGGCGGTCGGGCCCCGACCCCGCCGGCGGTTGGGCCCCGACCCCGTCGGCGGTGGGGCCATGACCCCCTCGGCGGTCGCCCCTTCAATGGCTCTAAATGTTCTAATTTGCTTGTTGTCTGTGCTTCCGCCGTGTTTTTGCAGCTAGCTTTCGTGAAGTGTGATGCTTTTAGTAGAGCTTCCAATCTGCTTGTTGTCTGTGGCTGTTTTTTTTGCGAAGTTTTCTTTCAGGGCCTGCTAGTTGTCTGCTTGGTCGGGCTGCTGCTCTTCGCCAAGTGGGATGTTTTTAGTAGGGCTTCTGATTTGTTTTTGTGCGCGGCTTGTTTTCAGGTCCTGTCACTGGTCTGCTTGTTCAGGCAGCTGTTTTTCGTCAAATGTTTTTTGGCAAGTAGAGCTTCACATTTGCTTGCTGTGTGTCGCTGCGCTTTGTATTTTTGCAGTTTGTTTTTGTTTCGGGCCTGTCACTAACCCACTTGATTGTTTCTTTTTTTTTGCGGTTAGATTTCTTTCGCCTGTTGCTAGTCTGCTTGGTCGGGTTGCTGCTTTCTTAAAATTGTATTTTTGCGTAGGGCGTCTAATTTGCTTGTTGTGTGTGGCTGCCGTTTTGTTGCGCTAGCTGTTTGTTTTTCAGGCCCCAGCGCTGGCCGGCTGGGTCTGCCTGCTGCTTTTCGTGAAGTGAGATCTTGTTTGTAGGGCTTGTATTGTTTTCTTTTTGTGTGCGGCTGCCGTTTTTTTTGCGCAGCTTGTTACACTGTTTTTCTTTCAGGGCCTACTTGTCGGGCTGATCATTTGCGTGAAGTGGGACGCATTTCAGGAGGGCTCCTAACTTGCTTGTTGTGTGTGGGCGCCGTTGTTTTTGCGCATTTTTTTCTCAGGGTCTGCCATGGGCCTGCTTGGCTTTGGTCTCTTGCTGATGTTTGGGGCAATACCCGGCAAAAGCGGATTTTTATGTATATTGGGGGGGGTGCGGCAGGATTGTGGCCGCAGCTTAAATGTATACGTGGGGGTCCCCCCTCCCCCCTACATAGGGGTCCCTCGCGAAGAGAGCAGATTGCTTGCTTCGCGAAAAGGAAGAGATCGTCAAACAGTATGAGTCCGACGTGTCGATGAAGGACCAGATGATTGCTGTCGAAGGTGGTCATCGTCAAGATGCGATCTTGGAGTTAGCCCAGGTCAAAGAAGAGAAACAAGAGGAACGGTGCACGATGGACGAGAAGTCGAAGGAGGCTGAGTACTGGAGATTGACAGCTAAGGGAATGTACGATGAGTACCTCGAGGAGATGCATGAGCTTCAGGGACAACTGAAGAAAGAGAGGCGACGCTCAAGCAAGAAGAGAGTTTTGTACGCCAACTCGATGCTGACAACGAGGAACTACGTGCACACAAGAAGCTGGAGACACAGGAAGCCTCCAGCAGCAAAGATGGACATCGTGAACGAGCAGTAGTGAAACGCGCTGAGGGAGGAACCCAGGCTAATTCAAATAGGATAGACAAGAAGGTGGCTGGGTCAGTCCCGTCATCGTCTTCAAATCAAATCCCTAATTCGTCGCTGATGCCAGGTTCGATCCTCTTTCCGTCTTTCGGTGATCCAATGATCGATGTACACCTATCCCAGATGCAAGGGGTTGTTGGGCATGTCCCACAATCCACTACTACGACTGGTGGTGGTGATGGGGGGGGGAACAACGGTACTACGCCCCCATTGGATTACGGTGGATTCCCGCCCAATGGGAATGGGCAGGGAGCGGGTCGACGTCAGTTGAGCCTCGCTGGTGGCGGAGGAGGACCTCCGGATGATCCACCCGATGATGAGGATGAGGATGACGACGACGAAGGAGATGAGGAAGACGAGGAAGAAGAAGAGGAAGAAGACGATCGGACACGGAGGAGACGAAGGAGATCGAGAGATAACCGAGAGATCAAGAATGATCGACCGAGAATCTCGAGGAAAGAGGCCGAGAGAGTATCTATTCCGGCCTGGCCAAAGATCCATCAACTTGACACCTGGAAGATGCAACTGCTGATGAATGTTCTGAGCGCATGTGCAGATCCAGATACCGACGCATGGACGAAATGGCTGGAGCAGGCTCTTGGGTTGAACCCAGACCTGGATTTGCTTAGCGATTCAGGTGGCGACAGATTTGCTACGATAGATATTAAGATGGCCATGGGCATGCAGAACATGCTGAAACAAGCACCTGACGAAGCCAAGGACGTATACCTCGATGCTACACGACACTCTGAACTACGACATCAACAAGGGGTGATCGTGAAGGGACGAGAGTTGGTGGCATTAGTTATGCAATCATTCAGAACTTCCGATAGAACGGATCTTGTCTACCACATCGAGCATCTATTCAACCTTGACTTTCCTGGCGACAAGAACTTGGTCATGTTCAGGAACAAATGGTATGATTTGCTGCTGAAGATGAGGAGCGAGGACAGACCCAGTAAGCTGGCTCTCAGAGACATCCTTTACAGGAAGATCAAAGGGAGCAAGAAGATGGAGTTCGGCCTCAATGCCTACCATAGACTACCGGACAAGCATCCTCAGAAGACGTATGAATTCTTATTGGCGTTGATCGACTATCAGATCAAGGCAGATCGGGAAGACCTGATGCTCGACATGAAGGAGAAATCGGTCAAGTCGATGATGAAGTCAGGCGGGAAGGATGCGGCTCCAGCAACTGGCAAACAGGAGAACCAGGGTGGCAAGGGCAGAAAGGGGAAACCCGGTGGACCTGATGCCGCTCCTGTACTCCCAAAAGCCAAGGCAAAGGGCCACGCTGGCAAGAACGGCAAGTCCGACGGTGCCAGCGACAGAGGCAAGAGTCCGGGCGGAAGCAAGGATAACCCCTGCTGGTACCACTTCAAATCGGCGAAGGGGTGCGTGAAAGGGAATGAATGCACTTTTTCCCACAGCAAGAAGACGGAGCACAAGTTGGAGAGCATGTCCAAGGGGAAAGGAAAGGGCAAATCCAAGTCCAGATCATCGTCACCAAAGAGAGATGATGGAGCATGCTTCGCGTTTCAGAAGGGGAAGTGCGATAAGGGAAGCGCTTGCAAGTATAGGCATGAGCTCATCAAGAACAATTCAGCTCCAGCAACGTCAAATGACAAGGCGCAAGCCAAGTCGAAGGCTGCCGCCAAAGCCGCAGCGCCAGCCATTGCAAGGAGGGCCATCGCAATGCCCGCGATAGTCCTGAAGCAATCGGCTCCTGCAGGGAAGGTAAGCTTCAAGAAGGACGTTGATCAGGTCGAACCGGATGAAGCCGAGACTGTCTACCACGAGCACAATGACGACGCGATGAGCGAATCATCGAGATGGTCTGGCGAGTCCGAGATCCCCGAGAAAATGGTGTGGTTCAAGGAAGTGCTCGACGTCGACGAGAATGGGGAGATCACCTACCTCGAAGACGAGAGAAGGCAATGGGAACGAAAAGGAGAATGGTACGGTTATGAGGACAATGAGAATGAGCCTTATCAGTACGTGTACGTCGACGAGAAGAAGTTCAAAAGCAGTGATCATCGTGAATTATCAGCCTATCAAGTCCAACGATCATTGATACGTGCGAAGATACTGAGAGAAGTGGTGGATGATATATATAAGAAGCACTACTTCCCGGTGACCAAGGAGAGCAGCATAATGTTCGAGTATGATCGGAACAAGGACGAGATCAAGGAATCGGCTGTCGACTGGAAGAAACAGCATGGTATGCCGAAGAACGTTTTCGCCATGTCAACGTGCATCAGCAAACGGGTGAAACGGTTGATGGACACCGGATGTGGTCATGATCTCATCGGAAGAGCCAAGGCGAAGAGCCTGGGTGTCGACATCGTGAAAGATGACGACGAGATCGTGTTCCAGACCGCGAATGGTTCCACTTCCACATCCGATGTGGCCAAGATAGTCGTGGACGAGTTGGACGAGACTGTCGAGCCGCATGTATTGGATGAGACACCCACGGTATTGTCAGTGGGGAGGAGATGCATGAAGATGGGTTATGCATTTCACTGGATGCCTGGTAAACTACCTTTCATGGTTACGCCAAAGCAGGGATTCGTGCACTTGCAGGTCAAGGACGACATCCCGTACCTAGTGAGTGATGGTAAACTTCGGAGTAACAGGCATCGCCCTACGATAGACGACCTCAAGGAGCACTTTTCGGAAGTATTGGCGATGGTAACGAACGACGAGGCAGATCAGGGAGGTGACGATGAGAACGACGTCACACCCGCCGCTGTCGGTGAGTCCGCAGAGGCCGAGGGCGAACACCACGACGGGGCATTCGACTTCGGGCCACCCGGAGGAGCCGGTCCGGTACGTCCGCCTCCCGTGGCTGAGGAAATACCTGTAGATGTTGGGTCAGTCCCGCATCGACATGGTGATGCCGAAGCTCACGAGGAAGAGGTTGATGAAGATGATCCAGATGCCGGAATCGAAGTAGACGTGTACGAAGGATCATCAATAAAGAGGAAAGTGGGAGTCCTCAAGAAGGACGCCAACTCCATAGCTCATTTGCTTACACACAGATACCGAAATCCCTTCTGCGAATCATGCGTCAAGGCAAAGATGAGACACTTCAGATCGCGAACGGGAGCATTCAAAAGAGAAGTGAAGACGTTCGGTGACCTGGTGACGTTCGACTTTGTGACGGCATCAGGAGATCATGAAGTGGAAGGCAGGTATGCGCTCATCATCCGGGACATATATACCGGAATTATCATGGCTTATCCCACCGCGAGAAGAGACACTGACTCAGTCGTCAGGGCTATCAAGCACTTCTGCGGGAGGAGGAAAATCAAGCAGGTATATTCGGATGACGGCCCGGAACTGATCAATGCGTGCGTGGAGCTGAAGCTGAACCACGACCTATCGCTGCCTGGACGGCCGCAGAACAATTCCCTTGCTGAAAGAACAAATCAATTCATCATTGACCAGACTTCGGCTTGTCTAGTACATGCCGGTCTACCCACGTGTTATTGGGTGCAGGCCATCACCACTCTGTGCCATCTCATGAACATCGAAGAGGTGAACGGATCGAGTGCATGGATGAGGCTGCATGGCGAGGAGTTCAAGGGCGAGAAGATACCTTTTGGTGCGCTAGTGGACTTCAAGCCGAGCGAAGCACGAGGGGGAAAGAGGGAGAAGTTCGAGCCGAGAGGGGAAACTGGTATATTTGCTGGATATGTGTTGAGCACCGGTATGCATTGGGCAAACAAGTATCGTGCTTGGGCACTTACTGCATTTGCGGGTGCAGAGCTGAACATCAAGAAGGCAAAGGTTCCACCTCGGTTGAGAATGCCACATCAGACGGAGAGGATGATCCTGAAATCTCCTCTGACATTCCCAATACAACAGAAGTACAAGGTTGCCAACGAGACTTTGGAAGGAATAGAGATGTCTATCGATGCAATCGGTCTGGATGCACGTGACCGCCTGATCGAGGATGAGGACTACGAGCCTGAATTGCTGCAGAGTGACGAGAAGCGACTGCTTGACGATGAAGTCGACCAGATCGCTGGTCTACTGCTCGACGATGGCCTGGAGGTAATCGCCGGAGATCGGGGGGATCATGCAGGAGAAGAAGATGCTAGACCGAGCTCTTCAAAAGGGAAGGGAGATGGACACCCTAAGAGCGATGAGAAGGTTGTAAAGTCCGACCTTCCACACGTGTCAGTTGGACTACCTGGGGATGGCATCACGTACGTCAACGACGATGGCAAGGAGGTTAAAATCGACAAGGCCGGGAGACCGTATCCTGTCGGGAAGGACGGATTCAGGCTAATGAAGACATCGAGACCTCCAGAGTTCACTCCTGAAGAATGGAAGATGATGAGTAAATATTACACCAAGGAAGAGAAGGCCGAGGTGAAGGGCGGTGGCAAAAAGAAAGAAGAAGATCCCAAGAGTAAAGAGTCTGAGATTTCTGCGCCGGCAGAGGCACGGACATTACAGATGCCCGGTGGTAAGAGAATTCGAGCGATGCTTCGGAACCGCTGGGGTGGAGTAGAATGGCAGTACAATTGGGGATTGCGGAAGAACATATCAAAGATCAAGAACCCAATGGATGGGAAGCACTTGGCTGAGCTTGAATGGGTCAGGATTGTTGTAAATCCTGTCGACGGAGTGGTTGTTCTCATGGATTCCAAGCAGTCCCAAGACGTCTTGAGACGAAACGTTCAGCTTGAGAAAGAATTTGAGTGTCTGGTAGTAATTTATGCCTGGAAGTTCAAGTCTGAGGAGCGATCAAAGTCGACTCCAAACTGGACGAAGGCGGTTGCATCAGTCATGGAGAGTCATAAAGACGAAGCTGAAACGGCATCGGGGACGGATCCATCGGTCGACGAATCGACGGACCTCACCTGGTATGAATGGGAGGAGTCTGCTGAGATAGTTTCTGGAAAAGTGCCACTCGCAATGCCTGCGATAGGCGAAGACGGTGAAGCCAAGAAGTACCCATCGATGCCGTGCGTGACTTCTGAGCGAATACAGCACAGAGAGAAAGCTGTGAAAGTTGTACGATTCTTCGACGCTTTAGTATCCAGGCCGGTTGGCCGGAAAGAGATGTTGACCAACCCTGATGCGTTGGCATCGATGAAGAAAGAATGGTCGGGATTAATCGACCAGGGCGTCTTCGATCTTGGCGCGGTGCGTGAATATGACGCTGTAGCCAAGGAGGCGAAAGCGAAAGGGGAAGAGATACACATGGCTCGCGCACATGGCATTTGCGTTGAAAAGCACTCACAGTTGCCTGTTGGTGATCCCAAGAGGAAGTTCAAGGGTAGAGGCGTGCTGCTGGGGAACCAAGTGAAGAACCAAAGCTTTGAGGCTGCGATGTTTCAAGATTTGGGGAACTCCCCTGCTTCATTTGAAGCCTCGCGTTGGGCGGATTTTCTGGGTTGTCATGATGGCTGGGATGTGCAGATGGCCGACGCTGTTCAGGCGTATATACAGGCCACCTTGAGAGGCACGCCGTGTTGGATTGAATTGCCACCGGAGGCCGTGCCAAGTGAATGCAAATGGGATAAGTACAGAAGACCAGTCGTCCCGTTGAGGAAGGCGCTGTACGGACACCCAGATGCGGGAACATTTTGGGAGCAGCACTGCGATGAGTCGGTGCGTGCCGTTGGTTTTGAGCCCATCGGCGAAGAATGGCCTTCAGTGTACATTCATGAAAAGCTCCAGCTTGTTCTGGTTGTGTATGTCGACGACTTCAAAATGGCAGGGCCGCAGAAGAACCTTGCCCAAGGGTGGAGCATGTTGCGTACACGTTTGAAGATTGAGCCCGAGACTGGACTTGACATGTACCTTGGTTGCAATCAAAGCAAGGGAAACGTCACTCTCGGGAACGGACACCGAGTAACAACGGTGACCTACGACATGGAACAGTTCCTACGTTCCTGTGTCGACCGCTATCTTGAAGTGGCGGGCGACGTGAAGTTGAATAAGGTTGTCACCCCTGAGTTGCATGAAGAAACAAAGAATCACGTCTCACGGAAGCCTGCCAGAGAGGGGCTGTCAGTCGTGTGCAATTGGTGTAACAATCTTGTGCCCACCGACGGTTCTGCCACAGTGCCGGACCAACGGGGAGGGACTCCTGAGTTGGCCATGAAGGAGCCCGTGCGTGGACACCTTGCTCCGCATGCCGCTAGCGTACTGATGAAGTTGCTGTACGGTGCGCGGATTGCTCGCTTCGATTTGTTGCGGCAAGTGAATCGCCTAGCACGGAACGTGCATAGGTGGACTGACTCCGATGATCGGGGTTTGCATCACTTGATGTGCTATGTGCATCATACCAAACATTGGCGCATGGTCGGTTGGGTTGGAGACCCTATGGACGATGTGCACTTGGCCTTGTATGCGGACGCTGACTTTGCGGGATGCATTGACTCGCTGCGTTCCACCTCCGGTGGACACTTGAATATACAAGGGCCTAATACCCGGTTTCCGTTGTCTGGCAGCTCTAAAAGACAGGGTTGTGTGAGTCACTCCACTCCCGAGGCCGAGATTGTTGCGGCCGATGTTGCCATGAGATCGATGGGTATGCCCGCTCTCAAGTTGGTAGAGCGGATCCTCAAGAAGTCTCCGAACTTTGTGTTCTATGACGATAACAAGGCTATGATCGGTGTCGTGCGATCGGGGAGAAACCCCACGATGCGCCACCTTGAGAGAAGCCATGGTGTTAGCATTTCGTGGATGCATGAGATGTTCACACGTGATTACATGTACTTGGCGTATGAGGTCACCGACAGGATGGCGGCCGACATCTACACCAAGGCGTTCAATGATGGGCGCAAATGGAAACATGCATGTTTGTAGATTGGTCTACTTGACCCGAGCTTGCTGTCTGACCCGGATACCCTCAAGGCGCTCACACCTACGTGTGATCCCATAAAGGGGACCATGCAGACCGCTTCGGGGACAGTTGACGGAGTTCCAACATTTCCGTACACACACATACCGATCATGCCCCCGGACCTATGGTGGTCTGGATTAACATCTAAAGAGGGATTGCATGAGCATGAAGGACATGATCCGGTTGTTGTTGCCAAGGGACCCAGATTGATGCGTGTGAAACCTCCACTCGCGGTTATGACACCGTTTGGGAGCAAGTGGCTTCGTTCCACTTGGTTTCTGAAGAATGGGTCATGGCTCAAAGTTGAGGATAGAGTTGACCCGGGGCTACAATGTGTGCGAATTGATGGTTGGGTTGAACGCGCAGTTTGGCAGTTTCATCCCGTACCGGTCGCTGCACCGGCGCGGGAACGGTCTCCACGGCCACGACCAATTCACGTCGGGTCCGGGGATGTTGACATGCAGTCCGTGCTGGCCGCATTTGTTGAAGAACTGTCGAACGAGCGCATAGAGTTGAAGTGTGTTAACGACCTTGCTTTGGAAACGTTGCTCCGATTGAAATTGCTCATGCGTTGTCTGCATATCAATCACGAGCAGCTTGTCCCTGGTCGTTGTTTTGTTCCGTATCGCATTGCGGTGAAGCACAAGCCACAGTTAGCGCCGGGTATTGAACTCGCGATGGTCAAACATGACGGTGGTGTGCTTCGCGCTCCTGTTCATGTCTCGCTTCCTGGTATGAGAACTCGCACAGTCGTCACTCTTTACAGTGTTGACTTGGCTCGGCCCATCGTGCTGATGGCATGTTCCGAACCACGTAACTGGTTCACTGCTCTTGCCCGCCATGACGGGCCGCAGGTTGTCACCATAACTCTGGTTGATGACTTACTGAGCGAGTACGGGGGGAGAATCGCCAGACATGTGCTTACCAAACCTTCCGATCTGTTGTTCTTCGCCGGGCCTTGCACGGGGGGATCATCATGGGCACGCCTCAACAAGACTCGCGGAATTGACACCGCAGAGAAAATCGAGGCCAAACAAAGAGAATTTTGGAGATTGTTTGAACGGTTCGTTGAAATTAAACGACATGCCATGACAAAACGAGCTGCGATTTTGTTTGAGTTGCCCGGAAGTTGTGATTATTGGAAAGATGAGAGACTGCATGAGGTTGTGCATGATGGGACTAGTCACGAGTTTGATGGGTGTCGCTATGGCTTGAAACAAAGATATGCAAAGAAACCCATGCCAATCAAGAAACCATGGAGAGTTGTCTCATGGAACTTTGAACTTGGTGGCTCGTTGTCTAAGAAATGCAATGGAAACCATGAGCATGGACCTTGTGCTGGTCGTGAAACCAAAGAAACCCAGTTGTACACGTCAATAATTGTGGGTGTGATCCTTCGCCGTTTTCGTGCTCGAGCAAGGTGCCTCAAACCGGCACCGTTGAAACTCGCTCTTGCTTGCATTACGCGAAGGAGATCGCGGAAGCACCAAGCTACTGCGAGCGAAATCTGCACCACCCCAACTGCACAACCGAGGTGCTGGGCCAGTCCCGAACCTCTGGTGCATACGGGGAGCTGGGTCAGTCCCGAACCCCAAGCTTCAAGGAGGAGCTGGACGAGTTCGTCACCTCAATCTGAAGCTGGGATCGCATTGGGACAATTCCGTGGCTTCATTTGCAGCTGCTTATTTTGGGTTTTCCTGGTTCTGGAGAATATCATCAAGATGACTGCCAATCCGAATGTCGTCAATACGAATGAGTTCTTCTGCGTGCCTGTTGGGAAATCTAGGCAAGCAGCAATCTTCTTGGGAAATTTGGTGAAGAACGCCATCGAGGAAGGCAAGAGGATACCCAAGAGGATGGAGATGAGCAGCGACCTGGGTATGTGCGTGAAATGGATCGAGGACATCGGCGTCCCCGCTATTTATGCATACTCTGCGTACTACTCTGCCAAGGGCCGCGGGATGATGAAAGGTGAAGGGCAGTCTATGAGGGTTGCCTTAGAGTTCATCAGCAAAGTTTTCGGACAGCTTTCTGCCGACGAATGCATGCTTGGATGGAGGGAATTCTGCAGCAAGGGAAAGAAGATCGTGTCGGCGCTGAACCAACTTTGCGGTGAGGCAACGATGCTGGCGAAGAACCCCGAGTTGCTCAACGTAACCAAGTACTGCATGGAAGGGGCGGATATGTTGAGATCAATCGCGAACATCTGGGATCTCGCACTAGGCGTGGCCGAGGACAACGATGAACGGTCGTTCAAAGCCGCATTCCACCAGAACACCCCGGTTGGGGAGGTGTACAAAGAATTCATCAGCGACGAGTCATCTAGGGCATCGTCATCGAGAAGGTGGAGGAGCTCCGAGGAGTTCCAGACGACTGCAGAGTTTGAGAGGCACGATCGGAGAATTGCAAGGTACAGAGATCGAAACTGGGGGAAAGTGTTCACGTTGAGCGTGATCAAGGCTCCCAAGATCGACTCCTACGGTCGTGGTTCCAAGGACGACTACCAGAAGAATTGGGACCTTGGGTTGGTCTACCAGAATGAGCTGCAGGCATCGATGAAGAACCTCGCATATGCACTGAGGAGGGATGAGAATGCCAGCCAGAACAACCTATTGCGCTGGATGATCTGTGGGTCAACCCCCAGTGACATCTCTGACGCGTGCATCGGAGCGGTCAATTCGCTCATGTGCGTCTCTTTCATCATGAGGAGATTGCAGCCATTGCTCGGTGAGAAGGACTCCAAAGATCAGTCGTATACAGCTTATTTCCGTCCAGACAAAAGGGAGCTGAACGATCTCTACCGGGAGATTGAGTACGCCAGGGATTTCCTATGGTGCATCGATATGATCTATGAGTCGAAGCTGCCTGCGATGAACATCAACTCCATCAGTTTGGCACCGCACGCGGCTGACAGGGCCGCTGAGAACCAAGATCGGCGCAAGTGGGTAAGCTGGATGAAGGAGATCGAGAAGAAGGCCGAGAAGGACGTCATGATCGAATTCTTCCAGAATAAATACTGTACGATTCATGAAATCGAGAGGGAACTGGAGAAGTACCCCGAGGATTTCGTGGTTGGGGAAGAGCCGACATGGTGGGTGATGGGCTCATCGAAGACGGAGCCGCCACGGAAGACGGAGCGACAGCAGAAGTCGGCATCAAGCTCCGGACAAAGGAGTCAAACCGCTGGTGGGTCAGTCCCCCAGCCGGGAGCTCCAAGTGGGGGGTCACAAGCCAGCGATGCTGTCAAGATCGACACCGAGATCATTGACTCCATTTTCCGAATGAACTCTGGCGGTGACGACGACAGATGGGTGATTATTAACCCAACTGCTGGACATGATACCTACACTTCATTCGAAGGGGGTATTACTTTGGGCGGCGCGACTGTCAATGTGAAATTCAACATAGACAACAATACGGGGTACCCAATCATACAAACCGTATTTGGGCCGTGTCTTGCAGAAGGCAAGAACGCAACATATTGGGAGTGTATGCTGAGATGCCTGACCTCTTCGCTACTGCACTTCGAGGAGAAGACCAGCGCGGAGAAGATCATTCTTTCCTATGTTGGGAAGGGAAATGCGGCATGGCTACAGCTGTATGCTTTCTTGTGTGCCCAAACAGGATGCTGGATTACTGGACGCCTTCCGGGCGCCAAAGCCATCAACGCGTTGATTCAGGCGGAGAAGAACCCGGACAACGCACCTGGACAGTTGAACTGGATTATCAATAGGCAGAAGAGGAGCCCCATTGGCGAGGCGACGATTCGCGACATGATGATCCACAAGAAGAGCTTCTTGGTCCTGGATTGGCCCCTGAGGGCCGTCAACTCGAAAGGGAGCACGAAGACCTTCCAGATGATGGTCAACGAACAGGGATGGACAAATATCGAGGAGAGATCATACTATGGGTCGAGTGAGCAAGTCTCCTCACCCAACGACGCGTTGAATATCATCTCCCGATTGCAGAAGCTGGATAAGCTCATCGCTGAACGGCGGAGGCGAGACATGGATGACTCACCAATGTCGGTGCACATCTGGATGTCGCTATATGATTGGGTGTGCATGAGAGGATGCGGATGGCAGGTGACCGCCAACCCCATCATCGACTTCCTGCAGAAGGCGATATCTGACCTCGTCAACACATGCAAGGGCCTGGTCGTGGTGTGCGTGAATCGCGATGTTGCTTTCCATGGTGGAAGAGGGGACTTGGGGATGATCGCCAATAAGGTTAGCGAGATCTGCAAGGCGGCAGGCGCGCTGGTGACCGAGAACGATCGCCTGTGGCGCGTGATCCATGCGCTCACAGGAAAGAACTACAAGATCCCTGGGAGCTCGAACTTGCAACATTTCCTTCTGAAGCGACTGCTGATTGAGAAATCCATCGATGCGGTCGCACCAAGCAACGCGTTTGTGTGTGAGCTGGAGGGGACGTGCATAAACGAGCCCGACCTTCGATTCAACATCCCGAAGAACATGGAGGAATCGAAGGTGAAATTCGAATACAAGCCGACCTTCACTGCACAGTCGAAGAGGAAACAAGAGCAGCAAGATGAAGGACACGGCGAGCAGGATGCTTTTGGGAAAGCCGATGTCGGTGATCAACGTCTTCGATGGTATACGGTCACGGAGCTCAGCAAGTTTATCTGCGAACTTTGCGCTAAAGAGATGCAGATGAGCAAGTCGAAGGTGCTCGGACCGAATTCGAAGTACAATCCCTCTTCCTGCGTGAACTGTTGCGCGAACTGGAACGCGGACACGAACGGTATTGCAATGTCTATCGAGGGGAAGAAAATGTACACGCGCCTCTTCGCGGAATGCGTGGTGGCAATCCCCGACCTTCAAAACCTCATGGTGGACGTCAACAATATCCAGGCTATGATCACGATCATACGGGAGCTCGTGTATTCAAGGCTGAAGAAGGAGCTTTCTCACGTGGGATTCGTGAGCATGACTGTGGATCAAGCAGCGCAGTTCTACAACAACGGTCACGGGAAGCAATTGTGCGCATCCCGGGATGTGATCGTGTGCAAGAATTCCGAGGGAGTCGATGAGAGGATGTCCATCTTCTTGATAGGCAAGGATCTTGGCAATGTGGCATATTCGTCCTGGATCAAGAGTGTGCTCGACCAAGGAACGATGTATGAACTCCTGGGACAAACCACGAACGAGGAATCCCTGGGAGACGTCGTCGAGATGGTGTTGGGATTCTTTGAGGTGATGTCGTACTTCCAGCACGAACTGCCACTGTGGAAGGATGCATGGAAGATCAAGAGGGAGTTCGAGCAGTCAACAGTGCGACACCTCGCTGGGAACGTGACCCACACGACGGGCCAGAACAGAAAGCGGAACAGACCGTCCGCACAGCTCGGCGTGCCCACGAAGGAGGTGCTTGACATCATGAACAAGGTCAAGCCCAGACATCCACGATCCCTGATCACCGAGCCCTCTAGAGATCTGCACAAGGGTCCAAGAGAAAGGCCACGGAGGGCGAAGATGAGGGTCTTGGTCAAGCACCAGACCCGAGTCGAAGTTCTCAGCCCAATGCTGAGAAGGAAGACAAGAAGCAGCGAGTGATCGACGGGCGGAGAGCGGCACTAGGATTCCTGGAGTCAATGGAGCAGTGCATGGGAGATATGGGGATCTGTAAGAAGTGCGCGAACCTGGCCCACGACGGCGACTGCAAGGACATTGAGGAGGCTGCTGGAAATGAGAAGGCGATGAAGGTGCTCCGTGAGCTACTCAGCAGTGACCCTGTTTCATCAGATGAAGACATGGGGGATACGGAGGAGCCGTCCTCATCAACGTCCAAGGAAAGAAAGAGAGGAGGACAAGCAGGGAAAGAAACAATTGAGATGTATAGCTACACCATCAACTTGGTGGAGATGGCTGACACGGCTGAGGGAGGAGAGCTACAATGTGGTGGCGTCGACCTCACCTACAACCCGTGCGGGGACAACAGGACATTCAAGAAGACGCTTGAGATGGGATGCGACACCATCCTGTGCTACATCCCGAAGTATGGCGATGTGAGTGATGTGCACTTGCCATGGGCGTATGCGTCCATCGTTGACCCCAAATACTTTCCCAAAGGTGCAATCCCTGAGCAAGTGGACGTGATGCAACTTGGCAAGAGTGTCAACTTCTGCATTGCTCCTTTCGACGGTGCTCCACTATGCAGGATTGGTGATGATCGCTCGGTATTTACTACAAGGGACCAAGCAAACCAGCTATCTCACGACCTATGCAGAGTCCTTCGACACAAAATCGGCAATTGCCGAGGAAGTGCTTTCAGGTGCGACGAAGGTGGTTGGGTCGATATTGATGCAGTCATTGACGACCGAAACAACGACATATTCCCACCTAACACCTCGAGAGCGAAACGATACATGGGTATCATGGAGGTGATCAAGTGGCAGGAATCTGGACACAGGAAATCAACATTTCAGGTCCTGGCAGCAAGGTTTCCGAGCATCATGAACCCGAACGACACGAGGGCGGCCAGGGAGGAAATGACCAAAGCTGGCATGGATCGGGACGACATCGACAGGATGTTCAACAGATGCGATGGATGGTACAGACCTTGGTGCATCCGAGTCACAACCGGTCACAGTGATTTTTGATTCATGAGCTCATCCGCACTGGCGAATAGGTATTCCGCAAGAATGGGTGATTCTCTCGGAGGAGCATTCCATGTGACGTATGTGGAAAACCTGCCAAGCATCGTACGCTGTGGGTTAGTCCCGGCGGAATCGATGGCGGCAACAGGCTAGCACTGCACTTCGGGGCGTTTGCTCCATGGGATGAGATGAACGTGGCGACGAAGACAACGCTGCGGAACGTGAGGAGAGGGGATCCGATTGCGATCATCTACATTCCCAGTGCAACCCTCGCGCGGTATGGAGCTGGAGTCGCGGCTAATGGGACTTTCATGGTCTTCGACGTGATCCCGTTCTATGAGGTCAAGTCCATTTGGATTGGCAAAAGCAACGGAGGGAAGCGCCTGGAGTACGCTGACGTCAAGAGAGCGTACTTGAAGTGTGTGGAGAACGAGATCTGCCCTGGCTTTGTCAACTCATCCCAAGAGTCGGCAGCGATGTTCCTCCAGAACGTCACAAAGATCAGCGAGAGGATGACGGAGACTGAGACAGGTGCCGATAATCTGCACTACATCGTTGACATGGTTAATCGTGCCTGCGAACTCTATCGAAACAACAAGATGGAGGAGTTCAACGCACAGGTCAACGAGGTCCGGGACGAAATCAGCAAAGTCGTCATCCTGAATGATGAGACATGGGAAGGACTGAGGTGCCGGATATGTCCATCATGTGCGACCGCGATCCCCACCCGCTTCTGCTTATGCCTGGAGTGCGAGGCACAACTGATCTCCATCGGAAGATACTACATTCACATCAAATCCGATGACGAGGAGGACAACCAAAACCCCAACGTCTCTGGAGATGCCAGGCGTGCACAGGAAGAAGCTAACCACGATGCGGCAGCACAGGAGGATGGAGACGAAGCGGAGGAAGTTCCGGGAGAAGATGACGACATGGACACGCAAGGATATACATCCGGCTATGCGTCAGAAGAAGAAGACAGCGGTTGGCATTACCGCGACACCGATCTGGCGTCACGGGACATAATAAGTTCCCAACGGATGGCGATCTGCCTTGACGAGCCGCGTGAGGCTCAGTACATGGCAGGATTTATCGCACTCCAGCTGTCCAAGATGTGGGGGATGTTTGAAGGTGGTGAGGAGAGAACGATGAATGCCGGACTCGAAGGGAGGCCGGGCTGCCCTTATCACAATGACTTCAAGAGGTACCCCAACACCACCGAGCATGATCAGGAAGGTATACTTTTGCCATCAACAATAACGAAGATTTCTCAATCGGAGAATGTTCGGACAAGAGCCTTCCGATCGGTTGAGGAGCGTGACGAATATATTCGTATGATGGTGTGCAAATGCGAGGGACTTTACACATTCTACATGCTGTGGATTGCAGCGAGAATCCTCGATGTCACCAAGGAAGAAATGAAGCTCCTGGTCAAGGACCGAGTGCACCCGGTGGGTGATATTATTTTCAGATGCTTTGCACTAGCTTTCAACTGTAAGTATATATCATTCGTGAGGGATGGCCTGAACCTTGGCAAACATGGTTACACGGTCAACGTGAGCGCCATCATCTCGGCCGTCGACCCGAACAAATGCGACACACCCCTGCTGGATTGGTGCCTTCGGAAAGGGCACTGGTTGCCAGAGGACTACAACAAGAAGTGTGTCCGGGCACGAGCAGCCCAGAAGAACTTGGACGAGGAGTTCCGCCGACGTACCCATAGGCTGTCCATTGGGGACAGGTATGCTTCGTGAAGATGCTGATTGTGGTACGATGTGGGTCAATCCCCATCTGTTACTTGCGTCACATCGACACTGTTTCGGTGGAACGACTTATGTCATGATTTATATTCATGTGTCCAAGATGATTGGGTGTGTACATAGTTACATATTCCGATGACTATGACGCTCTGGATATTCATGGATGGAACTATTACCTTATAGATGATATCTTTTCATTATTTATGCATTGTCCATGGTATCTGAAATGGCTATGATTTGCATTGATTACTCACCGATGTTTCTTTGCCGGAGATATGCAGACCGATCACAAGCGGGCGCGTCTGGTGGACTTTTGTGGCCAACCCATTTATGGATGACAGCTGCGCGATGCGCAAATGCGGCAGCTGGATTGTTCGTTGGTGGTCAAATGACGTGACGATTGTGTATTGTATACACCTGCATATGGAAGTGTGCTTCGATTGGTGGATGAATGTTTCACTTTTCGTACAATCGAACCCGGCATGTTTCACAGCGAATGAACGGTGTAGTGATAGCAAGTAAAAGAATGCACGACACGATTTCGTAGTTGAAGCCGTGGACAGTGGAACGTTTTGTGGTGTTTGGACCGCATGATGAACAATGCGACCCAAATGGGGGATGTTAAAACCCTCTAGGCCCCGTGCCGAAATTGGGTAGCTGTTCTGAGGTCCTTGTTGGTGTTGCTTCCCAAGTTCCATTGATAGCCATTTTGGCTCAAGACACAATTGAGGTTCAAGATCTGATGTGTGACTGCATACATACGTGATCGGCATTGAGAGCGAAAACACTTCGCTTGCGCTGCATTTGTCAGGACTACTGTTGTAACCATCATTCCTTCTCCCTTACAACGTTTACACGGGTTCGGCTATAACGGCATCGTCCGTATACACCTTTCTACGTGGTTGGTATTACAGCTTGAGGGTTCGGTGCATAGCGTCCCACGGGACGTCACCTTGCCGTCTCTTGACACTAGGTTTATTACATTTGGAGTGATGGTCAAACATATGATTTATTGTTTATTGATTCTGGCTTGTTGGCAGCAATTTGTTTAGACTCACCAGAGCATTTTGAGAAAATAGATAGGCTTTGGCAGTGCTGCTCATCATTATGCAAATCAAAGCTGAGCATGTGCATTTATTAAAATGGATAAGCCATATGAGCTCATGATACAAAAGCTCATACTGCGCTATTGATGGATCATAAGCCAGGTGGCTACCACGACATGCAATCTTCATGGAACATGAGCCAGATGGCTACCATGACATGAATTTCATTGCGTGTGTCAGCACCATCTTGGTTGTAAGTTTAAGCCCGGCTGGCTACCAAGGACCTGCTCATCCAACAAGGCTTCACCATTCCAGTTAACTGTTTGCAATGAAAGCCAGAGGTTCAGTACTCACATGGGACCTATATACTGTCAAGCTGAGGAAAGTTCATCAAACAAGAAGCCTTGATGCCTGACGATAAAGCAAAAGCCTGAAGGCCTAGCACTTTACATGGCTTGCATGCACAAAAGCCAAGCAAACACCAAGCTTGAATGACTAGCCCTGTGGTTTGCTGACAAGCAACTGACAAGCAACCATTAATTTGTTCAATCCATTCAGCCAACACGCGCCCACCTAGCCCTCAGCGGGATAAGAACTTTGCATTCGCATGGGCCCTGAACTGACACCAACTTGTGGCGCACAGCATTTGTGATGTTTTTACGATGGCTGCTTGGTCAGTTGGCTTGCAAACAGCACACCAGGTTTTGTTTTGTCCTTTGGTATTTCTTCACAACTTGACACTCAGCTGTACATTTCACAACCAATGCTGGCATGGATGTGGACTTGTCCAACTTGGACATGGCCACCATGCTCTTCGATAAAAACTACATCATCTTTAGAGCAATGGCCTGCTGGTTGCAGGTATACACACCCACACATCTTCCTGGTCAAAGTGGGACTGTTGAAACTTCTGCATGTTGTTGGTGGGCTTCTGAGAGCACAAATAAATCATGGCAAAGTATTTCCTGCATGGTCGACCAATCGAATTTCACAGTGTTGGATATGGTCTGGCCATACATCTTCAGGGTAACATGTTGTGGACAGAGAGGTGGGCTGCCTGTGGGTGCACCAATGAAGCTTGGTGGTCAGAATGGATATCGATTGTCAAACCCAGAAGGTCTTGCGTAGCTGCTGGGGCAAGATTATGGTGCAGAACCTCTGGGCATTGGCTGCAAGGACACGCCCTCACTGGCAGTGCGTTTGAATGTTCTAGCCTTGGCATTGGCTTGAAAAACGCATGCAAGAACCTAATTCCCAAAATGTGCTTTTTGGCAGCAAGCCACATGCCACCAGGCTAGCCACATGGCATGAAGTCAAGCCATCAGGCTAATAGCAATGCAGTCAAGCCGCCAAGCCACCAGGCTAATGGCATGGCAGTTGCCAATGTGAAGCCTTGTACGGGTAGCCATTTGGGATACAGTGCGTGCCAGCCATCTTCTCCTTCCAAGCCATGGCGGTATTCCATAGCCATTATCATGTCTTGACTGACCCATTTGGTCCCCAATGAGTTGTTGACGTTTTGGCTACCCATGCCTTGACACAGCCTACATGTATGACAGCCCATGATTTGGTCAAGCCTGTTTTGGCTACCCATGTTTTGCCTAGCCATGTGTGGCTGCCCACCCGTGCATTTGCATTCCACAACCATTATCATGTCTTGACTGCCCCATTTGGCCCCCAATGAGTTGTTGAAGCTTTGGCTACCCATGCATGACTTCAGTGTGGAATTGGCTAAGCAAGCTGTTGGCTCATTGCCTAGTAACTGCTGCTGCGTTGCAAAACATATCACACGCCACACTTTTGACAGCGTTTTCAATCAGGGACCTACGCATTGAAACAAAGTAACTGTTTGGGATGTGAGCCAGCATGCAAGCACACCCTTTAGGAAGAAACATGTGCACAGAATTGGTTGTACCTGACAGTGCTGCTATTCTGTGCCGCCATGGTGCTAAGTGCCAGCCTCAAGGACAAGATCTAGGCCATCATGGATGACACCCATCAGGGCTACCTGTTGAAATGGCAGTCCATCCATGAGATTTTGACCCAAGAAGAACCATGCTGGACCCAAACAATTTGCCAACTCTGATGCTGGTGCACCCATCAGGAGGCACTGGCATCAACAGCGGGTCAATGCATGTGAAGGGTGGAGCCATAGTGACATCTGGGGCTGACCTGTCCCATTTGGGAGCCAGCAGTGCCTTTGAGATGGCAACCCATGCTGAGGCCTAACAGGCCCAACAAGATTTCAATGCAAAGCTGCACTATCAGGGCATGATGGCCAAGCCAACAGGTGCAGAGCGGTTCCTATCTGTGAGCTCATCCCACACCAGCCAGTTCATCAAAGCAATTGTTGCTGGAGCTGTCACTGACCAACCATCCCTCAAAGGACCAGATGGCCATTTGAACCCAATGCTGCTCAGACAGGACAAGACTCTCCACACTATGGCCACAGTAGGCTGGAGCTGGACCATTATAGCAGCCCATGTGGAGGAAGCATTCCCCAGGCTACCATCACTCATTGAAAAGGCCAACAATTCCTGCACATTTGCCCGCCAGAACAAGGTTGAGCTCATGGCCAGCTTGGTGGACCATGTATCCACAAGTGCTGAAGCATCCCATGACTTTGAAAGGTTGGCCATTGACATGTGCCTTAGTTGCAACCTATGCAGCCATCGTGGGAAAGTTTGTCCACCTCTACTCAGGCCAGGTGATGAAATAAGCATGCACGTAAACATTTAGATGTTGAGTCAGAGATAAGCATGATTGATGTAACATTGAATAAGCTTGTGCCTGTGACCAAGAGAACATTTGTGCAGGTGGACCAGGCGGGCCACTGGTGCAATTCTTGTCCCACATTTCCCAAAGAGTATGGACCTCTCTAAGTCGAACCTGTGCACCATGCTGAGGGTTTCCATGGTAGCTGCCAACCTTTCCACGAACAGAGTGGTTGATGGTGTATCCAGGCTCATCACCAAGACAGATGTCGCCAGCCTCAAGGCCAAAAAGTTCAAGGAAAAGCTACTCCAAGTGGAACAGTTTCTTGCAGAGCTATGGGGGATGAGCCAAGAAAGTGAGGCCGTTAGAACCATCAGGTACAAGTCATTTGGGAAAGCAGCCATCAGGACCATTTTTGCACTGCCAGCAAAAGAGAAGCTTGGGAGAGAACCAAACCACCAGTACAACCACCAACAAATAAGAGATGCAATGCTGAAGGACTTGCAACAACAGCCAAACTACATCCCAAGACCCAAGATCAATGATGAGCCCAAGGGGCCAGCCTCAAAGTCATGTGGCACATTGGTGAACCTTGGATGCAATGTTTGTGGCCAGCCAATCATTGGCCATACAGGTTGGCAGCACCTACACCCACAAAGGCTTTCCTGCCAAGGTATGGGAACTTGTGGAATCCAACCATGAAGGTGTCAAGCTTGCACACAAGCCTTTATTCAAACCATTGTTGTCAAAGCCCATGAAATTCAAGCAGCAATGAAAGCTTCCAAGGCCAAGTGCCCAAAGCTCTTGACCAAGAGCTTGTGGAGAAGTTGCTTCCCACTGAATCACCCATGGTGAGCCAAGACTTTGCAGAAACCGAACGGGCGCGCGCGTGGTCTTGTCATGGGCGATGTGCTGCGCAGGCTCGTTAGCCGCACTGTTGCCCAGCAGATGGCGCAGCACTTTCAGGACGCTTGCTCTCCTTTTCAGTACGCCCTGTCCACCCGCGCCGGCACGGAGTCCCTAGCGCGCCTTTTGCGCGCGGCCACTGAGGCCGACAACGAGGCCACTGTGCTGTCCGTCGATGGGGTGGGGCGCCTTCGACCACGTCTCGCGGGCGAGCCTGAGGCGCTGCGGGCTGATGGCTTCCAGCCCCCCGCGCCTTGACCCGCGCAGCCAGGGTAGAGACTTTGGCGATTACACCCGTGGATGGCAGCGTGCTGCCGGAATGGTGCTTGACGCCGCTGACGAGGCTGGTCTGCCTGCCTCTCGCGCGCTGCTCCTTTCCACAAGCAGGCGACCATGCCGGGCGCTTCTTCACTGTCCTCCCCACTGCCCCCGAGCTCAACGTCGCGGACCCTCACTTTCGCGTTGCGGCCTTGCGCCGCCTGCGCGTGCCGCTTCCCTTCAGCGAGCGGGTGTGCCCCTGTCGGGGCGCGCTGGATGCCTTGGGGGACCACCGTGCGGCGTGCGCGCGCGCTGGCGTGTTAGGGCCCCGCAGTGTGCCCCTGGAGCGCACAGCTGCCAGGATCTGCCGCGAGGCTGGCGCCCGTGTGGCCGAGAACGTGCTCCTGCGCGACCTCAACCTCGATGCGCCGGTGCTGGATGACCGCCGCCTGGAGGTTGTGGCCAATGCCCTGCCCATCTGGGGCGGTGCGCAGGTTGCTGTGGACACCACCCTTGTCAGCCCTGTCCGAGCTGACGGCGCTCCGCGGCCGGGGGCTGACCGTGAACCCGGCCTAGCCCTGCGCCAGATTCGACGCCGCAAGCGCCACCACACTTACCCTGAGCTCCTCCGGAGCCGGCGCTGCCGCCTGCTTGTCCTCGGCCTCGAGGTCGGTGGCCGGTGGCTCCCGGACGGGGTGGCCTTCGTGCGCCTGCTCGTGCGCGCCAAGTCGCGCCGTGTCCCCGAACTGCTGCGCGGAGCTGCTGTGCAGGCGTATACGTGCGGCGGTGGACTGCCCTCCTTGCAGTCGCCGCGCAGCGCGCGCTCGCCGCCAGCCTGCTGCAGCTCCCGCTGTTCGGGGAGACGTGCGTTGATGGCGCCGAGCCGCCGGTGAGGGATCTGCTCGCCGACGCCAGGTGGGAGAGTGGGCCTGCGCCGAGCCGCCTGCCCGGTTGAGCTTGCGCCCGCTGCTCGTTGTGTTTCACCTCGTAACTGCTGTGATGCTGCGGACAAAGGCGCGCCCCAAAAAAAAAAAGGCTGCCCCCTTAACGCCCCCCAAGCACATCCGGGGGCCGCCGGTATATAAGTGGCCTGCAGGAGCAGACGGAAAAAGGCGCGAGAACAAAAAGAAGAACTTGCCAAATGCAAGATCTTCATCCAGTTGGTGGAGTGCTACAACAACCAGGACCTTGATGCCAATGACTTTTTTGTGCAGGAACAGCCCCAGCAGGCCTTGTATGCATCCAAAGACCTAGGGCTATGTCCAATTGATCCCATGTCCAGATAGAATAAGCTGCATTACCAACACCAAGCCATCAGGCACAAAGTATGGGGAGTTTGTGCTCCCAGCCAAATCCTTCAGGGGCAATGGTGACCACCACACAGGCATGTTGAGCCCATACTGGACATGTTGCCACAATGATGACAATGGCCAGCTCACAGAGAAATGGGTTACCCATGGTGAACTGCATGTGAAAGTGCTCATCAACCAGGACGCCATCACGAAGCATGATTTGATTGCTTTGAAGCCACCTCCAAAGTCAGAAGACACAGATGTGCCCAAGAAGAAGAAAGCAAGGACACAGTAATGCAACCTGCATGCAAAGGTTGCAACATTTTCTGATTGCAGTGTGAACCCTAAGCTGGTATTACAAACCTGGCTAGTCCATAATGTTTATTTACTGACCAGCCAAGCCTGCACGGCTACACAATTTAGCATTATGCGCCCAGGTGGACCAGCGGCAAGTCCATGGATAAGGCCAAATACACGTATGATGAGGAAAACAACAGTGCCTAAAGCTGCTTTGCACTTAATCAGCATTGCATGGTTGCATGTATGCCTGCATACGCACAATCAAAGACTTGTCTCATGAGAGCTGGTGTTGTGAACTTGAGTACTCCAGGCCCTGGTGGCTACCACATGCATGATGAGCAAACATTGAATCATCACTTGGCTCAGCTACCACTAGTTTGAGTTTCCATAGTTGGCATAGAGCATGCCAAAGAAAGCCATTTACAAAAAGCCTGCTGCAAAGTCAGCCCGTGCCAAACACGCGGTGAAGAGGCCAGCCATGCAAAGGGAAGATGCCAAGCCTTAAGAAGCCATCAATGAAGCCTGATGGAATTCGTGACCCTGTTGTGGCCCAACAGAACACCTACCAGCTCATGAAGGAGAAGGACCACTGCCAGATGAGCCTTTCCCAGGGTGTGTGCCAGACAGCTCAGTTATGGAGGACTACAATCCATCAGATGAGGCTGCGGCCATTGCACCAGAAGGGTGGTTTTTGGAATGGGACTTTTTGACCAAAGAACAAAAAACATGGCTATTGGACCACCCAGAGTGTGCATTAAATGGAGATGCCAAGTTATCCAATGTATAGTCTAGATGGCCAGGCTAGATGTGGTGGAAGCTGAAGAAAAATAAGCGTGCTACAAGTGATTGCATTTCTATAGGCAATGGCACCACTGGTTGTGCAGCGGCTCATGCATGAGCCTGTGCCTGTGCCATGTAGTTTCAGCCAGGTGGCTACTACTCTGTCCGCAACACATATGTTCATGCATTGTTTGTTCCATGTAGCACATGCATATGAACCTGTGCATTGCAAGTCAAGCCCACAGGCTACAATGGTTGCCTTGGCATGCCCACACATGCATCCATACATGACAGGCTTTGCACCAACCCTCCAGCAGCCATCTCTGATCATGGAGATCCAAATTCGAAAGTCAGTGGAAATATATGCTGACTACAACTGGATTGCAATTCCAGAGTTCTTGGTCCAAGAGCACCAAGGAGAATCCTACATCAAGATGAGGGCAACCAGCCAGCCCATTATTAAACTGGTGGCAGGCTCCAGGCTCCAGGATTTCCAAGAATGCATCCATGAGTTCGTGCGCTGAGCTCACAGAGCTAATGTGCAAAAGAAATGATGCTGCCCAACAATCCACACAGGCACCTGACCCAGGCCAGGCAATGTTCAGGAGTGAAGACTCACAGGAGGCAAATGCCTCAACCAGTACAAAGCATGTGCCACAAGGCACTTATTGTGTCCAGATTAATGTCAATGGCCAAACTTATCCAGGTACAAAATGCCCAAGGTTGACCCTTACGTGCTCATATTCAAATCTGTTGGTGTTATACACACCTGATACATAAATCATATGTACATTTACCCAAAGAATACGTCAAAGGAAAGTTATTAATTATGATATGCTAGAGACAAAGCTGATTGTAAATAAATATTTACGTTGGTTACTCTGATTCATTGATGCTGTACCATTACATAACACACTATGTGCTCATTACACATGGCATTGTCACAGCATGTGTGGCCACACATGCAAACACAAAGGTACGACAGTCAGTTTATGGAAACATTACAAAAATTCGATGCAGCTTGCTTTCATGAAATATGACATGGTTGTGTGTTTATTTGGATTGACCAGCAGCCATTGCAGCTACACACAGCAACTGTATAGGTCAGTCTCATGCCAGGCCAAAGGGCCAGAACTGAGTCATGGTATTCCAAGGAAACCACAACACTCTGGTATGTCCAGACCAAGTCCAATGGCTGGGAAACATGGATCCTTGCATGATTGTACTTATCAATCCCAAAAGTAATTTGCACCTTACACATTTAAGTGTGGTGTGTGTGTGTGTGCGTGTGTGTGTGTGCATCCTAGAAAGCATTGGCCTTGCCGAGGAAGCCGTTGTGGCGCCACATCATCGAGGTGAACCAATGCCAGTTGATTGCCACCCGAACCATCTGCAAGGCTATCGTGATGCAGTACACATTGTCTGGTGCCACATTGCCCACCAATGTGAGTGAGCTTGTTTCTGGCAATACAGACACAGCCAGATATGACTGAGTCCAAAAAGTAGCTCTGTGCAGCTTGCAACAAAAAAATGAAACCCGGGCCCAACATATTCCCCCCAATTTGTTGTTTGAATGATCATGAGCTAACTTGCCAAGCCTTTAGGCTACATCAGGAAACACCATGAGTGATGAATCATTTTCGGCGTGGGCAGTGCGCTGTGAATTGTCAAGCCTGTGTGGCGACAACGTTCCAGCATGTCATGCACACAATCCTGACATACATCAGGCCATATGGCTACATCGTGTAATCAATCATGTTGATCAGCTGCAGTTGGGTTGGATCATACGAGTAATTGTCTGATGCATAATGAGTGTTGGAGTGGCTCAAATTGTAATGGGTGTCACCAATGGAACCAACACATTTCACTTGCAGTAAATCACGCTGGTCATGTGTTACACATTTCAATTCTGGTGTGATATTCAAGTAGGTTCATACAATTCAATGTGGGTTACTGTAAATACAATTCAATACCATGTGATCAACATCAATATTTCATAACATAGTATATTCAGAATCTGAACCTAGTTAATGTCTAAACAAAGTCTAGGTTCAGATTCTGAACCTAACTCATGTTTAAACACAGTCTAGATTCAGATTCTGAACCTAACATAGTATCTACCATAGAATAGATTCAGATTCTGAACCTAAAAGTGATTGTATTTTACAGCATGTTCAGATTCTGCACCCCGAATTATTTATATAATGGATTAGGTTCATAATGTGAATATACCATTGTTTCCACATGTGTCCATATCTTGAATGTGTAGTCCAATTACATTTATTTCATGCAACTAGTGATACACCACACAACCACACACAAGTACACACCTATTGTAGTGTATACATGCAATATTAGCGTGCCATATTGTACATGATATATTATCCATCAGGGATCGCCAGCCATGAAGCGCGCCATGGAACCAACAGATCCACCTGCCAAGAAGATCAGGCCAGATCCAATGGCACACGCCAGACAACAATTCGAACTGTACCTGGCTATGGCAAGCCAATGGAAGACCCAACTGGATGCCATGGTAGATGATGATTGGCCAGGATCAGCCACCACTGGCTCATCCAGCGTGGTTCCACCGGTGAAGTCGCCAACAAGCCCAGCAGACGCTCCGCCAACTGACGCTCCAAGCCATGTGGCACAGGCCAAGCCAGGCGACAAGAAGAAGACATGTGCAGCCCCAGCATCCCTGATCAATCCAAAGGAAGAGATCGAGGATGCCTCACCCACACCACCACTCACAACATCACCAATCAGTGTGAAGACCAGTGCAAAGTCAGCCAAGAGCATCACCAACTGTCAAGACAGAAGTGTCAGACGAGCCGCCAGCTGAAATGGCAGATCCAGTGCCAGCTCCAGATGCAGCAGATCCAATGCCAGCTCCAGTGCCAACACCAGCACAACCAGTGCAGCACGACCAAAAGCTCACACCACCTTGGGTCAAGCAACCGCCCGCTTGGCCAAGAGCGAGGCACATCCTTTGCAAACAGGCTAACAGCAAAATCTGCGACATGCCCTTTCCCCGTTGCGAAGCATTGTTGCAAGTGGTTCCTGCTGACTTGTCGAATCTATGTTTCTAGCTTGATGCTTCTCAATTGCGCTTGCGAGCTGCTGCTACGGGAGCCGAAGGGAGCCGAAGGGAGCCGAAGGGAGCCGAAGGGAGCCGAACGCCGGTTGCTGGATGCCAAGCAAGCCAGGTCAAGAAAAAAACAGGTTCAGTTGGTTTTGCCCGGGACCTTTATTTTCCCTGTTGAGGGCTGTAAGCAGGAAAACAGCCAGCTGCAAGCAAGGTCAGCCCCAAAACTCGCAAAGAAGACTTCAGTTGGTTTTGCACAAACAGCCAACCGCAGAGACTGGGAGACACAGGGAGACAAGCGGGAGACACGACCCCTGAGCCAGCATCTGGCATCCGACCGCAGACCCGGAACCAGCGTCTGGGAGAAAGAGGGAGACAAGCGGGAGACACGACCTGGAGCCAGCGTCACAGCATCTGGCATCTGACCGCGGAGACTGGGAGACACAGGGAGACAAGTGCAAGACACGACCCCGCAGCCAGCGTCACAGCGTCTGGGATCTGACCGGAGAGACCTTGCAGGACACAGGGAGACAAGCGGGAGACACGACACAACCCCGCAGCCAGCGTCACAGCATCTGGCATCTGACTGCACAGACTGACCGCAGAGACTGGGACACAGGGAGCCAAGCGGGACACACAACAAGAGCATCTGGCATCTGACTGCAGAGACTGGGAGACAGAGGGAGACAAGCGGGAGACACCACCCTGGAGCCAGCGTCTGGCATCTGACCGCAGAGACTGGGAGACACAGGCACAGGGAGACAAGCGGGAGACACGACCCGGAGCCAGCGTCACAGCATCTACCATCTGATCGCGGACACTGCAAAGAAAAGGAAGACAAGCGGGAGACACGACCCCGCAGCCAGCTGGCATCCGACCGCAGAGACACAGGGAGACAAGCGGGAGACACAACCCCGCAGCCAGCGCCACAGCATCTGGTAACTGGGAGACAGGGAGACGGCGCCACAGCATCTGGCATCTGACCGCAGAGATAGGGAGACACAGAAAGAGAAGCGGGAGACACGACCCCGGAGCCGGCGTCACAGCATCTGGCACCTGACCCCGGAATCGGCGTCGCACTTTCCCATTCTCTATACCTCAAGTTAGAACCCCAACGCTTCGCTGTTTGGGGAATGAATAATGTTTGTATATTGTTTTGTATAAGAATTTATTTTGATACATAGTGGTTGTATATTTGTGCCCGAAGACTGTATATCTATATATGTATGTATATTATTTGGAAAATATTTGTGGACGAAGAAGTATTGTGTGAATAAAGAATAATAATTGAATAATAATACTAATAATACTAAGTTCTAGAATTATATATATATATATGTATATTGTTTTTGGTAATTGCATGATTACAATGGAATTGTTTTGTTAAAGTATGTGTATAGATATATATCCATATTAATTCTAATTTTTAAGAGTGAAAACATATATTACTGTATGATAGTGTCATATAATCTTATACAATAGTTGGATAATGATTTGAAATTGAGAGTATTATATTTAAATCAACTTAGAAATCATGAATATACACAAATATCGATATACATACACATATACATTTATATATATATATATGTGTTGAACTTATTATGATTAAAACGAATAATTTCAAGATTTATCTTTTATATTAAATAGATATGAGGATGATGATGATGATGATGGTGATGATGAGTCCTCCACCTCTTTTTCTTTGGGCTTTTCTTTTGCGCCCGGGGTTAAAAAAGAAGCTTCCAAGGTGAAAAAAAGAGGAACCAAGGTCAGAAACAGAGCTTAAGGTTGAAAAAAAAGGTTCCAAGGTTGGAAAAAAGGGTTACCCGACTGCAATTGCCTGGTCTTCAGCACAAAGAAATATATTTTTTGGGCTTCCCTGTACTCACTTGCCCAAAGGTAGTCATGGCCCCAAAAGGTTAATCTTATGTTTCTGGGTCCTTTGGGCAACTGAGTTTAACCAAGGCAAGAAGTGTTGTTTCAAAAGCACGTTTCCAGGTCTTCAACGGTCTGGTCCACCCCAAGTTCGCAGCCGCCTGCGGCATGATCTGGGCCGTGGGCCGGATCATCTACGGCCGCCCAGCCGCATCGCAAGCAGGTCTGTTGACTGTTGATGCACGAAACACATCCATTGGCAGAGGGTTATTATGCGGGTGTGTCTTGTTTTTGATGGGGAACCGTGGACAAACCTATTTTGAGAATTCGGGACCGCATTTAGAGACAGACTCATGTATTGCCATGCGTGTGGGGAGGGAGCGGATCCTGAGGCTGAGCTTATGAGGACAAATTTGCTGTTTCCTTACTTGTGTTTAAAGCAGCATTTGATTTTGAGGCGGCAAATCTTGAGCAATTGGCATGTGTCCAACAAACCAGCTGTCCTGAGCTCACCAAAAGCCAGGGTCCTGGGGCTCAAGCTAAACCCTGCAGATAAGCTGGGTTGGAAGGCTCAAGTGGCATGAAAGGCACGGCTCTGGCAGAATGCGACCCGACCATTGAGGCTATGGCTACGCCAAGAATGGCCCAAACGGCCGAGTCATTGGCGGCATGCGCCTTGGACCAACAGATCAACAGGCTCCATGCCTTTTGCTCATGGCTCGGATATGTTCACCTTATACACCAGATAGGAAGACTGCCCCGGACATATATACTTAGAGCTCAAGGCCCAAATCACAGACTAGAGGAAGCTGAAACCGTTTTATGTTGGATCAAAGTCTTCGCCACAACACCAGGATTCATGAGATGTCCGTTGGATGAATTCCGCATCGCTTGGCTTCTGTTCTATCGGCATTGTGCTTTGGCAACGGCTTACCAAACGGGTTTGTGTGTCAAAGATTCGTTGCCCATTGAAAGAACAGGCCGAACAGACCATCGTGAGGCTAGCCTGCCATCACCAACGCACGGCTTGGCAAAGCCCTACACGTATCCACATGCACTTGTTTGCACGACCCTCAAACTACTCCCTAAATTGGGGCATCACCCCATTTTGTTGCGGCAGGCGAAAAGGACCTTTGCAGCTCGCGAGCCCATTCTTCATTCACTGGTTTGAACATAGGGTCCATCCTATCCGTTCTCAGATGTGAAGGAGCGAAAAATAGCAATATATCCCAGTGCTTCCAGTTACCACTATAGGAAACATGCTTGAAAATGATGTTTTTCGCCGGATAGTCACACCTTACCTACCATGGGAACTAGAAGCACTCGGTGTGGACGCAGCCGGCTCGCTCGCTATGGGCCGGCTCGCTCGCTACATGGATTCAGGTTGTCGCATGTGGGCGACATGCCGCTGCTCATCGGCGGCTTCGCGCCGCTCCTCCAAAGCTCTCCCTGTGCCATTGGTTTGTTGAGGTTGGGGGTTGGCCCCCCCAAATACATACATATAGAGCAAGGAAAGAAGGCAGACGTTTGGGCTCCACTTTGCCAAAAACCCTCCTTCAGTGTTTTGGGTTTGAGGGTTTGGGCCAAAGGACAGACTTGGGTGTCGACGGCAATCCCCTCTTTTTTTGCGGGTGCCCAAAAAATGGTGGTTGTCCTTTGGGCTCCGCAAGAATGGGGGGGGGGAGCGGTACCCTCAAACACACATCCAAGGAGTTGTCCAAAGTTTGAAGGTCGGCGCAGTTAGCAGCTTTGCAGGGTGTCCCAGAGGTAGCGCTTGAGGGCCCAGCTGGTTGGAGAGTTCTGCTTGATTGCAGCTTTCTTGCTGAGAAAGTCTCATTCGTGTCGTTTGGTTTTGAGTTGCTGTGCTGGGCTGCCATTCAGCTTGGTGCCAGGGTGTCAGACATGTTGACCGTGGTAGATTCAATTTGAGCTCATGAGTATTCGTGGAAGAATCATCGAGTGATCAGCAACGTGTGCATGGTGAGTGTGAAGAGCGGTGGCACATGAAGTGCAGCATTGGCCTGCACTTGGAGACAAGGTCATGTGCTGTGGTGGTTGCAGGTGTTGCCTACCACACTTCATCTTGGGCAAATCTGAGAGAGTGTTGCTCCTGTTTGTTTTGAAGCTCGAAGCACAAAAAACCTAGACATCTCAAAGCTAGAGTCGGAAGGTCGGAAGCTAGAGTTGCCTTTCCAGGCAGTCTCAGAAACCAGGTTCTGTCCATCGGGTCCCTTTGAGGGACCCAAAGATATGGCAAGATGTTAGACAGGCAAAGCCAGAAAGGTTCAAAGACATGGCAAGATTTGGCAGCTTGAACGCCAACATTCGGGTAGAGTTGCTGCTTGCCTTTTTGCCTGTCCAGGACAGCCTTCAAGTTGATCAACAAGGCATGAGAGGCCAGAGGAACTGTTTGAGCGACCGCTGCACAGCTGGGTTCTGGCTGCTCAATCTTGACTGCCCGCATTGAAGCAATCTCCTTGGGCTAAACGCGTTTGTTGGCCTCAGCCCGGCTTCTTTATGCGGCCTTCTTGGGATGTCTCTTCATGTCTTCTGGGGAGCTTCACGGCGTGTCTCGGGAGCAGCTTTCGTTTGCGACTCGTACAGACCACACAGCGTAGTTCCAACAGATGGATGTCAAAAGAGCGCGCTTTCGTCACACCTTCAACGCGGCACTGCAGGCTTGATGTTTCGTTTGGAACAGCTGGAGCGCCTCACTTCAACACCTTGCTTCATCGGATCACGGCTGAACCCGACAAGCTCCGGGACAAACATACCAGAGTGTGTGAATGGTCTCTTGAGCCACATCTTTTTCTGCACACCAATTCAGGGCGCGTCCCTTGCTGAGGTCGACCTCGAGCACAATCTTCTGGCGCCACCTGGCGAAAAGGTCTCTGGGATCATTGACATCTTAGGTCTTCAGGGCCAGAATCCCAAAATGTGTTTTTTGTGTGTCACTAAAGATGGACGGAAATGTGTCTTTAATGGTGGGGCAAAAGATGCGTGTGTGGTGCATGTCACATCTCACGAAGGTAGCAAAGCCGGGTAGGGGTAGTTGAAAAAGTGGAATTATGATATTTGTTTGCCCTAAAGCTAGAGAGTGAGTCTGTGTTGGTATCTTCCAGCAGAAGTATAAGATCAGGGCATGTTTATTCTGAGACTATCTGGGATGGTGCAAACAAAGGTCGGATCTCCCATCCCACACAGGCGAAGTTGTCGAAAGACCTGGTGTCCCACGGACCCCTTTAGTCTGTTTAAGGTCATGCGACATTTGGGTATGGGTTAAAATTGAAATACCAGGGACCACAGGTTTTAGTCCATGAAATCCACTGTGGCCACGCACAAGGTTGGCCTTGCAAGAGGGGCAGCACGCGCTGCTTGTTTTAACGCCATGTTTGTTCAAGGGCCTACGGGCGATTGGGGGGCCGAGATGGCCCAAATGCACGGAGTGTATTTCACATCCATGTTTTCGTTTACCAGGGTTCCTATTTTTGACCCACAGCCATTTCACTGTTCCATGTAAGGTCTCCAAAGCTTTGTCATAGGGTAGGCTAAGTATGAAGCAGGAAAAATTATGTGGATGGACGAAATCCTGCACCACGTAAGAAACTATGACGGTTTTCCTGTAAATACCAACAAACAATCGCTTCTACCCGTTTCAAAGTGGTCCGAAATGGATTTCGCCCATCCACAGTTTCTGTCCCCGGAGGTTTTGATGGCCCAAGCTTTAAGATCGATCGTTTGGAGGTGTACCAGATACGCAGTCACAGCGAGCGACAAGCGGTTTCTCTTGCTCGTTTCTCGGGTCAATTTGTCAATTCGCCAAATGTTGCCAGCCATGCCCTTTATTTCTTTTGAGAACATGGATCCCTTAATTATTCTTCCAATTTGTTCAACTTGCAGCAAAGGGTCAACGAAGCTCTTGCTTACCGAAAGCAAGAAGCGAGCGGTGCCAGCTGAATCCACGAGGCTGCTCAACGCTTCAGGGAGGTACTGCTCGGAAGAGCTTGATTCGCCTGCCCGCTTTTGCGCGCTTGCGAGCGAGAATCGGACTGGGTATGGAGAGCAAGGCAAATAATTGAAAATGATGATTGTTTGCAATGTTTGGGCGTGTTTTTTTGAGAGAACCCTTTTTGGGTTGGTTTAACGAGAAAACACGGGAAACAGCAGCGTTTTTCTTTTCTTTTGTTGATTGGGGGGGGGGGGTAATCACCGCTTTGAGACTAAACAATTGGGGTAATCACCGCTTTGTTCAAAGTACCCCACCCATTTCGAAGTATTTAGGCCTGTTGGAATCCGCTCCAGGGGGATTTATTTCAAGGAGACCATGTGACACACAGACCCAGTAGCTGCGATATAGTTGCCCACAGGGGTTTTGGAGGGTGCCTTTGTAAAGGGGTTTTTAAGGGAAGCCAAAGGAAAACCATATAAATTTTGCGGGTCCAAATAATACCAAAAAGACACCCAAAGAAGAGAGGCAGAATGAGAGGCAGAAGAGAAGAAGAAGAAGAAGAAGAGAGGCAGAACGGAGGAAGAAGAGAGCCAGAATTCGAGGCAGAAGAAGAGAGGCAGAATGAGAGGCAGAATGAGAGGCAGAAGGGAGGCAATGCATGCGAAGTCCTTCACAAATGGACCTGCCACCCAGCTGCTGCCGCTGAGTTCGTCCATCAGTAGAAGCTGTTTGTTTTTTTTGAGGGACCATGAGAAGACCATGACAAGGTGCATGTGTTTGGAGGCACTGAACAACACACCCGCCGGGTTGTTGACCACATATGTGTCCTTGCTTCTTTACACCCTCCGTGCGCGCTCGAACGCTGAAGGCCGTAGCCAATGCATGACAGCTGCCAATGGGCCGTTTAGGTCAGACACATTGGCTAGTTATGTAATACACGAGAGTTCTTTCTCTGGATTGGGGTGTTTGCGTCCTCTGTCTCATTGGTTGAATAGATTGTGGATCGCTACATGTTGGCCACCTGTGCAAATGCGGCAAGGTTGCAGTGGCCATTTTGGGGATATTGAATAGGGCGCTTTTCAAGATGAAGCGGGCAGAATGACTACGTGGCAACCAGGCAGGGTGTATACCGCATGTGGTTCATAAAAGCCAGCTGCAGGAAGTTAGCAAGGGTTCTGGTTTGCTTCCCGTAGATTTCCCCATGGCTAGTTTCTGAGGAGTTTCTGTGTTTTGTGTATGGTCCGGTGCTGGGAGGAATCTCGGAAATTCCAAAGCCATGGCAGCTTGCGTAATTGAGCTCCCTCAAGGGGAGAAATCTCCTGCACGAGGCTAGAGCATTCAAGCGACCTGGCACCTCGATTTCTCGCTGGATGCTGGCTTTCACTTTTTAGCTCAAGGCACCATGCCTTGCAGATGTGATCTGATGCCGTCTTCAGAAACTGATTGGAGAGAAACCGAACTGATTCAGTCTATGTGGGTACCGGCTCGCTTCCGCCATGCGGCATGCCGCGGCACCACACAGACCCGGTCTGTGTGGGTATGTGTCTCGATGTTCATGCATTGCGCTTTTAGTTTGAAGCTCATTTGTACTTAGTATTATATATTGAATTGAACAACATATCCGATGTGTTGTCTTCAAATAAATATATATATATATACACATACATACATATTCTTATAAATCGGTCGCATTTCCCATGTGCCGCAGAGCCGTCGCTGCACGTTGCAGTGATATTTTAGCCGAATCATCGTTTTTGTATCAAGCGGCCTTGTCCATCCCGGTATCTTCTTTGTAGCAGAAGCTCCTGCCTCTTTGTGCGGCGCGAAGTCTCCAAAATTTTGGTGATTTGTCTGTCGGCACTTAAGATTTTTCATTTGAAATCCTTATGGGTTAACCGGAATAAATATGTTTCGAAAACTTGGTCGTTTTTAATGGCCGTGCTCTTAGATCTCTAGACATTATTGTTATGAAGGTTTTCTAAATGTTGTGGTTTTGTCGAAACATGTTCGGGTTAAATGCCGGTGATTTTTTGGATTTGTTTGAGTCTATTCTTTTGGATAAATTCGTAAGATTTGGTTTTTGTGCCAGTTTGAGGATTTGATGTTATGTTTATGTCGTTTATTTTGATATGTGTGTATGGTTTGTTGTTTGTTTATTGTTTTGTGTTTTTTTGTTTTTATTTGTTGTTTGTGTATGTTTGTTTTATTTGTGCTTGTTTGTATATTTATGATTTATTTGGTTTATATTTGTTTTGTTGAATGTATTTTGGTGTATTTGGTATTTGATGCTTTGATTTTTTGTTTTTTGAGTTATGTTGTGTTTTTGTGGTTATTTATATGTATTGATTTATATTTAAATATTGATTTGGATTTGGCTTTTATTAGTTTTGTATATAATTTGAATAAAAATTTATTAGTGTAAATGATTTATTAATTTAATGGAGAAAAACATGTTTTTTGTATTTATGTAAAAATGCATATTTGTTATTGGATAATATTTAAATTTAATATAGATACATATTGATGATTAAAATTTGATAGTGACGAATTATATTGTATTATTTTTGAGTTGTGTTGTGGGTTAATATTTATTGGTAGATTTAGGGATGGTTGGGGGAGGGATTTGATTGTGTGTTTTTTTGTTTTTAATGTTTAGTGATGGATGGATTGTGTTGAATTATATTATATTATTTTTGAGTTGTATTATGGGCCGATATTTATTGGTAGATTTGGGGATATTTGGGGGAGGGATTTGATTGTTTTGAGTGATGAATGGATTATTTGTTATTGTAGTTATTTATAATTGTGATAGATATGTTGGTTATTAGATTTTTGTTTTATTATGAATGGTTTATTTTTTTATATTTTAAGATTGTTTTATTGGGTAAATGTTATTGTTTTGTTGGTTACTATTTTATGTGGTTTTGTATAAGTATTATTTGTTTTATTGGACGATTGATAGTTGTTTAAATATTGTTTAATTGTATAAATATTTTTGATGTTTGTTTATTGATTTAATTTTGTGCTTGGTTTAGGTTTTATTTTCGGAGCGGGATGATGTAATTTCTATGCCTAAAATGGCATTGGGTGGATGAGATGTTATTTCCTAACTCTATTTTGTCGTTGGAGTCTTCGAATATTTCGATTTGAAGATTTGGGTTGAATTGTTGATTATATTTTAGGATGCCGGATTAAAATTTAATTTATTGAAAAAAAAAGATATTTTATTTGATTGGTTTAATAAAAAAATAATTTATTCTTTATTTGGAATTTTAATAAAATATTTATTGTAATTAAGATACAATAAAAAAAAATATTTTTTCGAATATCCTCCCCTAATAAAATTATATGGTATATAATCTATTTGTTTTGTGATTTTAAAAAACAACTACCAATTATATCGTAAGTTCTACCAGATTTTATCTTTTTATGGTTTTTTTATATGTTTAAATTATATAGTTTTTAATATATATTGCGTTTTAATAAAGAAGAATTATATATTATGTTTAATTTAGTAGTTAAAGTTCATATATATATATATATATTTATTAAAGATATATTTAATATATGATTTTTTATATAAATAAAAATATAATAATAATATTTGTATATATATATATAATATAAATAATATTTTATTCTATTAATAAATATTAAATTATTAATTATTTGAATTTAACATATTAAATTATGTTTTTTGTTTAATATATTTATTTACTCTATAAAACGAAACCGTGAAACTTGCTCGTCGCACTTGCGCGCGTTTTCCCGGACCGCTTTTTCCGAAAAATCCCGGATATTTCGGAAAATTGGTCTGGACTGCCCCTGGAAGATATAACCGCTTCATATTTCCTACGGACCGCTTGTCCAAGTCTGTCCGGGCTACCCCGGCATATGTGCGGAAGACATAGTGGCTTCATTTTTTACAGGGACCAATTTCCCGAAATATTCCAGATATTTCGGGAAAATGGTCCGGGAATCGAGCCATCCACCATTTTCTCGAAATATTCCGAATATTTCGGGGACCATTTTCCTCGAAATATTCCAAATATTTCGGGAAATGCTGTCGTCGAAATATCCGGAATATTTCGGAAAAATGGTCTGGAGTGCGACTATCGAAATATCCGGGATATTTCGGAAAAATGGTCCGGGCTTTGAACGAAGCCGTTGTGTCTTCCAGATAAAGAGTCGGGGCATAGATCTGCTAGTCCGTAGCAATTTTGGCTGAAATCTTGGCCCATCTTCCGAGAGCTTGGCGATGCGAGAAGCTGTGAGCCGCGGCCGATTGTTGCGACCAGTGGTGTTTTTCCCAATGCTTTGGGCGAAATCAGTGCGGCTTTGCTTGCACCCAGGATGTTTTCTGGTCGATCGCGTTTTCGCTTGCGCTTGCAACAACTGCGTGTGTGGATCTTTTGAGGCCAACAGCCCACGGATCCGTTCTCACCTTGCTCAGGCGGCCGCCTTTCACTGACTCTTTGGCGTGACCCTATCGCGACCAGCCCGGCCCTCAGACCTGTGTTTGGAGAACGGCAGCATGCTTTTCGCATGCGACGAGTATACATTTTTGACATATATGAGATGATAAAGATGCCTGAGTTGCAAAAAATGTCTTGCCGGCGCGGGCTTAAAAAGATTGTCTCTGTTCTTGGCACACCCGTCACGGCCTGGACCTTGGCCCCTAAAAGCTCGGCCCTTTTTTGACACCCGCATCAACTTACCCCTAATTGCTGGTTTGGATTGGTGGTTTGGGGATTGAACCCCTGGATCATGTTGAAGTTGAATGCGAAACCACCCCCTAACCTCCAAAACACCAATCCAAATTTCCAGTCCAAACCGGGCCGCCGAAAACCTGGCCGTGGGCCAGAATACAGCCGTCGTGGAGGACAAGGAGAGCGGCGGGGCAGCGCCGGGACAAGCGCGTGACAAACCGTTGCCAGTGGACAAGCGGCCAGTGGCCGCGCGCAACTGGGGCACGCGCAGCCAACAGCTCGCACGCACGTTCTTGCAGCCCGTCTGCATCACGGCTCTCGGGACGCGCGCACGTGCGCAGGCGAAGCCTGTGGCATGTCGACATCAGAATCCGGCGCGCTGCGCGCCGGAGGCGTGTCTATTTTTGTCTCTGGATCTCTGTCAGTGTCTTTCTCTGTCTCTCTTTGTCTGTTGGTCTCTCTGTCTCTGTCTCTGTCTCTGTCTCTGTCTCTGCCTCTGTCTCTGTCTCTGTCTCTGTCTCTGTCTCTGTCTCTGTCTCTGTCTCTGTCTCTGTCTCTGTCTCTGTCTCTGTCTCTGTCTCTGTCTCTGTCTCTGTCTCTGTCTCTGTCTCTGTCTCTGTCTCTGTCTCTGTCTCTGTCTCTGTCTCTGTCTCTGTCTCTGTCTCTGTCTCTGTCTCTGTCTCTGTCTCTGTCTGTGTCTGTGTCTGTGTCTGTGTCTGTGTCTGTGTCTGTGTCTGTGTCTGTGTCTGTGTCTGTGTTTGTGTCTGTGTGCGTGTCTGTGTTTGTGTTTGTGTTTGTTCGTGTTTGTCTGTTTGTGTTTATCTGTTTTTATGAATATAAGCATGCATTTTTGTTAATTTATATTTATGTTTAATAAATAATATAATTATAAATATAATATTAAATAATTATTAAATTATATTTAGTTTATTTATATTATATACTATATTTATAAATATATAACATATATTAATATTTATTTCAATATTAAAATAATATTTTATATTAATATATTTTAATTAAAATTATTAATATATATATATATATTAGTTATATTAGTAAAAAAATGTTATTTTTATTAACGATAATATTAATAAAAATTAAAGAAAGAAAAAAAATATGAAATAAGGGGAAAAAAGAGAGAAACAAAAAAGAGAGAGGCAAAAAACAAAAAAGAGAAAGAGAGAAAAAAAGAAAGAAAAGAAAAAAATATAGAGAAAGAGCAAAAATTAGAAATAGAAAAAAAACGAAAAAGATCCATAGCAAAAATAATTGCTGCTAACGAAGATGCCCGAGGTGGAGATAATAACCCCCTAACAGGATTTATAAACCAATCTCAGGAAAAGAAACAAAAATACAAAAACCGATATTTTCACATAAATAAA
Source organism: Effrenium voratum (assembly GCA_963377175.1). Lineage (NCBI taxonomy): Eukaryota > Dinophyceae > Suessiales > Symbiodiniaceae > Effrenium > Effrenium voratum. The sequence continues at coordinate 280,608 of CAUJNA010003436.1, forward strand.
CACGAACACACGACAATAAATAAAAAGATACAAAAAAACACAAAACAATAAAGACGAACGACAAATATAAACACATAAAGACAAAGAAAAACAAACCGAGACAATCCGAAAAACAAAGAAACACAAACAAAAACAAATAGAGCCAAAAAAAAAACAAATTAAGATCCATAAAGAAATAAAAAGATAAAGAAAAATGAAGATTACGAAATAAATAGATAAATTGTTAAAAATCCCCCCACCGAGCCGTGCGAAAAAGCGAAAACTTAAGTCACGAAAAGGAAAAAAAAAAATACCAAAACAAAATCGATATAAACAATCACCACATTATACATATATTTAAATATATTTATATATTTAAATAATATTTAATAAAATCAATAAATTCAATATTGTTATATATATTATATAAATCAATATTTATTAGTTTTAATATAAAACATATAAAACACATAATAAATATAATAAATATAATATATATATATATATATATATTCTACATATATTATAATATAATATAAATTTATATAATATATTCAAATATTAAGAATTCTTATTTAATATAATATTTATATTAAATATATATTAAATATATAAATTATTTTAAATAAATAATATAATTAAATTTAATTATGGGTTTATATAATATATTGTTTAAATTCAATTTAAATATAAATAAAAAAGAATGTATTTAGTTAATTTTACAATTATATTCAATTTAGGTAAATTTATTTTAATTATTCCTATAGAAATCCTCAATGAATGGTTTGCCGCAAGCAATCCTTTTTCCCATAAAGGGTTGATTGGGGGAGGGGCTGGCACGCGTATGATCGTGTATATCTCATTGATCTCGCAATACTCAATCTCTCATGTTCCTTCATTTCCCATGTTTCAAAGTCTTGGCCCAAGTGGCAAAGCCTTGCAACTGCTCATGGCATCCGACTACGGCGTTCGGTCACAGCGTGTGATTCTCTCCCGGTGAGCTACGTGCTCTGGCCGCTTTTCCTGACATGCCATGGACGTCCAAGGCAAAAATGGGTTTGTCTGTCTTTGAGAGTGCACTTTTCGGGGATTGGGAAGGGACACCTTTGGGGGTCACTTCTTTGCTCAGACAAACCCAGTTATTGTTTGTGTGCTCCAGTCCTCGGCGTAGAATGGGGCTTGTAGTCGATTGGTCCAGCTGTTAAATGCCACGAAGAGGTTGCGACGAGAGAAGGGCGATCGGTTCCCACTGGAAGCATGGAGCAAGTTGGAGTCAAAGAACAGGACCTGCCCGTGTGCCCAAGTCTTGGATGCCCGTGCCTGTGCCGGATGGACTTTTTAAGCTCAGGGCATCCCCGGCTTCGCCCACACAGTGCTTGATACCCTGCTTCTCCGCCAGCTGGCGAATGTGATCCTCCGATGGCGTGCCGTAAACCTCAGCCCGCTCAAAAGAGGAGATGGATTGACCGCATGCTGGCCCCGCCTGCGATTGCAGGGACTTCTCCCAGTTTGCATTCTTCTGACGACCGGAACAACGCAGGAAGGACTTGTGGGACCCAGGAATCACCATCAGCGCACCATTGTGCTCTGCCTCGAACAGCAAAGACACAAAAAGAGCAAAGCTGAGGCAGTCTGCGTGCTCAACCCCAGGGTGACTGATGCACTTGATTAAACACGCAGCTTCCTAGTAAACATTATCTTCAACAAAAAAGACGCTGCCAAAGCGCGCAGCTTCATTGGTCCAAGCTGCATTCTTGTCCAGGAAGATCACAGCAGACAAGCTTCGAGGCTTCGGCATGCCATCTTCCGCGTGCCATGTCTCAAAGTCGCCTCAAAGCGTTCCGGGCGATACCGATCCCCCTTGATCCGTCTGTCACCATGGGTGTCGGTTTTTCGGGGTCGGTTTTTTTGGAAGAAACAAATATACAAATATGTTGTGTTCCTTTTGGTTTACCCACCACAAAGGGGCACTCTCAAAAAGAGACACGCGCAAATTATTCGAGACCGAGCAGCTATGCCACGAGAAGCCAGTTCCCTTGAAGGGCGCTTGCAAATTCACGCGAGACCTTGGAGTTTGCTTTTCACTGCACAACGGTCTTGGGCCCCAAAAAAACGGCTTGTCAGCTTTGGCTTCCCGTTAAAACACTCCAAAAGGGCTACCCTCCGAAAGGTTCACCAGGGACTCTCGAGCAACTCTTGACAAGTGGCTGATGCACATAAACATCATCTGCCAGAATCTGCTGCACATGCCTGGTGATTAGGTCTGATCGGGCAAGTTCTGCAAGAGGACTGCCGTCATCCTCGCAGAATCCAGCTAGCCACTCCAAACAAGTCCTGCAGAAATGCAAGGGAGCGTTGCAAACAATGGCCAGGTTCGCTGACGCGGCCTCGTGGACGGCAAATACACTCCGTAGCACGGAGGAATTTGCTTCCGTGACCAGGCGACAGTTGTCTGTAACCTTGAGCCTTGCAACAGGCACTCTGGAACAGGTGCAAGCTCTCTGCCAGTGCCGGTTGCATCCGAAGGTCTGTTCTTCGCTGGTGAACGTGGCCAAGTATTTTCTGCAGGCCTGGGCGGGCCAGAGTGTAGACCGGGCAGTCTTGGCCACGCACGCGCGCCAAAGGCTGGCCTCGATGCGCTCAGGGGGCACCACGTTGCGCAGGACACAGCATCCCTGTTCATCGAACGTGCCGAGCCTGGGCCAACGGAGGGCTGGGCTTCTCCTGGCTTCCTGAACCGCTCTACCGGCTCTACCTCTCTCCTCCCCGAACGTACCTCCGTCTCTATGCCCCAGCGAAGGATCCCATTAGCGTTCGCCGAGGCCGAGGTCCCGGCTCACTACTCACAGGGCCCCAAACGGTTGGATCCGGACGCACCGCTACCTGCGCCATGAGAAAGGCCGCCCCAAACCGCCGCTGAGTTCCTGAGTTCCTGCCTCTGCATCTTCGCAACGAGTCCGGTAGGGCTCGAAGGGAACTTGTGGCTCCGCAGGTGTATAGCCTGCCACTCACGAAAACGCAACCCCTGGCTCTCGTCACTTGCCTTCCATTGTAGTTGGCTGCATGAAATTGACACCCAAGTCTTCAAACAAGTCATGTGCAAAGCGACACGGCGAGCTGGTCCATTCTTGAGCCATCTCTTGCAAACTGGGGGCAGGCGCGGCCCGCTCGGAGCCCACATGAGCTCACATGCTCTCTACAAGTTTGGCATGTCTCGGGCCTTGCACATCTGCCATGGAAGATTGGGCCGGGACCCCACTGGCACAAGTGTGACAAGTGCTATCACTCAATGCTGTGAGCCACTCAGCATGCGGTCTTGGCTTCCAGCTTCAGCGCAAAGCCGATATCGCGGGCAAACGCCCCCCGCAAGGATAAAGTTCCAAATCCCATCGAACAAAGTCGTCAGACAGCGTTGGACATCCCTTGGCAATGCTGCGAACGCGGGTCAGAGAAGGGAAGGACCCGACAACCCGACAGGCAAAAGCTTCTCAGGGCAAAGTGAGCTGAAGTGAGGTTCGGTGAGTGGGTGAGGTGAGGGTCAGTCATTAGGCTGGGGAGGGCAGAGTGTGGGCGGATGCTGAGCTCGAAATGATGGTGGGAGTGGACTTGGCGAGTGGGGAACGCTGCATTCGAAGATGACGTCTGCATTTGTGTGGGTGATATGATTTGTGATGTTCAACGTTCAGACCTAGGAGTCGGTTGGCCTTTAGTTTTAGAACGAAGGCAGAACGAAGGAGCTCGAGCAAAGAAACGGCTTTAAAAAAAAAATGATCATGTATCTTGTGGGATTCAATTCAGGAACACGTGCTCAACTGCGTTAATCGATTCACCAGGCGGGTGCCCAACACTCCCCAGAAAAGAAGAAGACAAGTGCATCATGCTACTCATGTAATGCGGTCCGAGTGAACCAGTGGATGCTGGACATGGGGTGGGTGCGTCCTTGCTACTTCGCATGTCTTTAGAGGAAGCCGTGGTGCTGGCTGGGCTCTGGGACGTGCACGGGCCCTTGGTATAGAGAAGGCTGCGGAGAAGCGTGTTGAATGTTGTGAGCGCGTGGGACCCCCAAAATAGTGGGTGTCCTCTTCTTTAAAAAAGAACCACACAAAGAAGGGTACCCTCATCAAAAGGACAGACCCAGGTCACAAAAAACGCTGCGAGGATTGCTCTGTTGCCAAAGCGCTTGGAGCTACCCATGTGGGCGGCTAGGTCCGTCTTGTGAAGGCCGTCTTCAACCGGGCTGTGGTGCTTGATCTCTTGAGCGCTTTTTCGGGTGGCCGGGCACGGCGAAGCCAGGAGAGGCGTCTTAATCGATGGCCCTGCCTTGACAGAGACTTTCCTTTTGGCTGGTTTGAATGATTCTCAATACACATCAGTCCACAAACGAAAACAAGCCAGAAATCAACAACACAGCCTGCGATGGACGACAAATGTCTTCTGCACACTCATGCACGTAGCATCTGCCAATACCAAGTTCAAGTCAAACTGTTTGATTGCCACCCTTTGGAACGCGTAATGTCCAGGCGCCAAATGTTCTGGTCAACGATGCCGATGTAGACATAGATAGTTGCTCTCTGCATGCAAAAGTGTGTCGTCTATACAGATTTGTCTGTATACGTATCGTGCATGGATGTGAATATGGAATATGCATATCCGAAAACGGGTACACATGTACACATGTGTACGTGTATATGTGAACAACTGCAGATCTGCTGTCTCTAGCCTTGTGGCACCTTTTTGGATCTTGTAATTTCGCGTGTGATCCATCGGTAATCTTGAAAACCTATGAACAGGGTAAAGCAAATCGAGCGTAGCGCTACGCTCAGGCGCTCAGGCGCTCAGCTGGCATGGGGGCGGTTCTGGGCTTCAACACGAGCTTTGGCCGTCCACCGGCCGGATCCTGGGAAACTCCGCAAAGGATCCGACTGAAAAGCACCCCGGGTTTGCATGCTTAAGTTCATTTAGAATTCTATGGCAAAAGGGCTGAGGCAAAGGTCTGGTTCCCCCAATCCTGTCATGCACCAGAGGGGGAACACCACAGAGAGGGCAATCACAGCATCAGGCATGAGGGTTAAGGATTAATTTGGAACGGCGACACACGCCAATGGGTGTGCCTTTTGCAGCGCGGGCGTTGGCTTTGAGCAAGACCTGCATGCTACCCCACGCGATTTTCGACCATGCAAAAACAAAGAAGCCGTGTCTGAGAATGGGGCCCGTTCTGTGGAGCTTGAGGCTGAGCCTTGCGCATGTGCGTGATGTGGGAGTGTCTCCAAGTAGCGAAACCCGCGTGGTTTGCATTTTAAAAGGAAACCAAAAACAAGACAATCCTTTTAGGGGGCTCCCTATGTTGAGAAACCCTCAAGTCTTGGGCATAGAGCTAGATCTATCCGAGCAGCTGCAGCTGCGGACGTCATGGACCTCGTACACGGCACACACCACAGTGCGTGCAAGGGGCAGCTTTGAGGATACCGCTGATTTGGTCGCATAGATGGTGCTACCTTGCAAAATCTTGCAAACATTGTAAGCAGGGTCCTGTGAACATGCCCGTTCTCACTAGAACAGCCTTGTGCACGCGCTGAGACGCGTGCTTGCGGATGGTGTGTGGGTGAAGGGGGCATTGCCTGCAGAATTGCGCAATTGGCTGCGGCTCTGGATTCAAGCGCAGCGCGCGCTCGAACTCGCAAGTCTTTGTGGATGAGCTTGCGACACGGATTCCTACTCTAAGCATGCAGGTGTACTCCCTTGCAAACATGGAACCCCCGACATCCGCCACAATGAGATCCCTCTACGAACACACAGCTCTTGGGATTGCACGCGCAAGGGAGTAGTTTCAAGCGCTGAGCCTACGCCTGGGCGGGGGGCTGATGTCCCTGCCCAAGATCTTGGAGCAAGCTTTGGCTCTGAGCTGGGCTGTGCGCTCATGCTCCATCTCCAGCTCTTGCCTCAGCGCCTTGCTTTTGGCCCTCAGGCTTTCGGCCGTGACCTTGGATGCACCCGAGTGGTTTGTTGGTTCTGTCATTCCAGGGCGATGATACCTCGTGCGTTGGGAAACTTCAAGCAAGATACTGTGGATAGACAGAATCCCAGTTGAGATGGATAAAACTCTATGAATACTGGCGCGAGCCTTCTACCAACTGGTTGTTTTGTTTAGGGTTTGGGGGTTGGTGTAGGGGGAAACCGAAATAAGAAACCTTCTGTAGCGTCTGTAAGGCTATCATCTGCGTAAAGAACTCCTGGTGCCCTCTTTAGTATTAAACGCAAATTCGAACACCCCGATTAGCTCCCTTCCAACCACCAGCTAGAAGGGTTCCAGTACAAACTACTACAAACCCGAATGTACCGTCTTGCCATTGGCCCAGCGACGCTTTGGGACATACCCAACACTTTGTCCACGGCCGCTTGCGCCGTGCCCGGCCGCGCTCGGCTTCCTCGGCTGCCTGGCCGACTCAGGCCCAAAGCTGCGTGCCGCTCGGCAAGCAAGGCCTCCTTCTGGTCCGCCTCTGTGTCTGTGCGTGTGCGTTACGGGGGAGCCAAAGGGCATGTTCAACCTGTCCAAGTGAAACCAACGGACGACTCGGAAAACCAGTCGGAACCCCAAAGGGACACCCCGAAAAAGTCAGACTCTCAGACCCCGCCGCCTGCCTCCGCCCGCAGCTGCCGGCTCTGCTCGGCCATTTTGTGCATCGCCAGGTTCTCCGCCTCCAGCTTCGAGCACTCGGCGCGGAGCGCGGCGGTGCCCAGCGCGGGCTCTTGCGCCTCCTCCGCAAAAATGATCCCCAAATCGGGAGGCGTTTGCTGGGAATTTCCGCAAATCGTGTTTTAAGGGGGTGACCCCCCAATCAGAGACACTCGACCGTCCAAGCGGATACTCCTCCCAACCGACAATCGCAAACTACATGAGACGCCAATCCTACACCGCCCCACCCTGCAATCGCACACTTTCTCCCTGCCAGCTGGGGCATAGCAAAGCTGAGGTGTTTTGACGGAGGTCTTGGTGGGAGTTGGACGGGACTCTGACGGGGGTCTTGGCGCAAGGCTCTGAGTTTTAGCGGGGGTGTTGACGGGGGTTGTGACGGAGGTTTTGACGGGGGTTTGGACGGGGCTCATTGTCAGTGAGGCCAAGATTCCGCCACCAGGGCTTGAGCCCGAGCCCCTCGGGTGAGAGCCAAGCATCCTAACCAGCTAGACTATATCGGATACTGCCAACTGGCTTTCACACCACAACTAGAGTTGCCCCCTGAGGAGAAAGGTAAAGTTTGGACGGGGGTTTGACGGGGGTTTTGACGGGGGTTTGACGGAGGCTTTGACGGGGGTTTTGACGGGGGTTTTGACGGAGGTTTTGACGGGGGTTTTGACGGAGGTTTGGCCGGAGGGTGTTGACGGGTGCTGTGGCGGAGGCTCTGACGGGTGTTTTGACGGGATTTTTGACGGAGGTTTTGACAGCGGAAGTTTTTTACCCAGTGGGCGCAACCTTGCCCAAACGGGTCTTTTTGGCAGGTTCCGCCCATGGGGCACAACCTTGCGAAAACGGCTCTTTGGGGCAGGTTCCGCCCGGGCCGCACAGCTGCAAAACCCTCCGTCAAAACCTCCGTCAAAACCCTCAAAACGCCGTCCGGGTTGAAACTGATCGTTCCCTGCCAGTAGATGACCAACCAGCCATTGTCAGTGAGGCCAAGATTCCGCCACCGGGGCTTGAGCCCGAGCCCCTCGGGTGAGAGCCAAGCATCCTAACCAGCTAGACTATAGCGGATACTGCCAACTGGCTTTCACACCACAACTAGAGTTGCCCCCTGGGGACAAAGGTAAAGTTTGGCCGGGGGTTTGACGGGGGTTTTGACGGAGGTTTTGGCGGGAGTTTTGACGGAGGTTTTGACGGGGGTTTTGATGGGGGATTTGACGGGGGTTTTGACGGGGGTTTTGATTGACGGAGGTTTTGACGGAGGTTTTGACGGAGGCTTTGACGGGGGTTTTGACGAGGTTTTGACGGAGGTTTTGACGGGTTTGACGGAGGTTTTGACGGAGGTTTTGACGGGGGTTTTGACGGAGGTTTTGACGGAGGTTTTAACGGAGGCTTTGACGGGGGTTTTGACGGGGGTTTTGACGGAGGTTTTGACGGGGGTTTGACGGAGGCTTTGACGGGGGTTTTGACGGAGGTTTTGACGGGGGTTTGACGGAGGTTTTGACGGAGGTTTTGACGGGGGTTTTGACGGAGGTTTTGACGGAGGTTTTGACGGAGGCTTTGACGGGGGTTTTGACGGGGGTTTTGACGCAGGTTTTGACGGGGCTTTGACGGAGGCTTTGACGGGGGTTTGACGGGGGTTTTGACGGAGGTTTTTGACGGGGCTTGACGGAGGTTTTGACGGGGGTTTTGACGGAGGTTTGGCCGGAGGGTGTTGACGGGTGCTGTGGCGGAGGCTCTGACGGGTGTTTTGACGGGATTTTTGACGGAGGTTTTGACAGCGGAAGTTTTTTTAACCCAGTGGGCGCAACCTTGCCAAAACGGGTCTTTTTGGCAGGTTCCGCCCATGGGGCACAACCTTGCGAAAACGGCTCTTTGGGGCAGGTTCCGCCCGGGCCGCACAGCTGCAAAACCCTCCGTCAAAACCCTCAAAACGCCGTCCGGGTTGAAACTGATCGTTCCCTGCCAGTAGATGACCAACCAGCCATTGTCAGTGAGGCCAAGATTCCGCCACCGGGGCTTGAGCCCGAGCCCCTCGGGTGAGAGCCAAGCATCCTAACCAGCTAGACTATAGCGGATACTGCCAACTGGCTTTCACACCACAACTGGGGTTGCCCCCTGGGGACAAAGGTAAAGTTTGGCCGGGGGTTTGACGGGGGTTTTGACGGAGGTTTTGGCGGGAGTTTTGACGGAGGTTTTGACGGGGGTTTTGATGAGGATTTGACGGGGGTTTTGACGGGGGTTTTGATTGACGGAGGTTTTGACGGAGGTTTTGACGGAGGCTTTGACGGGGGTTTTGACGGGGGTTTTGACGGAGGTTTTGACGGGGGTTTGACGGAGGTTTTGACGGAGGTTTTGGACGGGTGGTTTTGACGGAGGTTTTTGACGGAGGTTTTTGACGGAGGCTTTGACGGGGGTTTGACGGGGGTTTTGACGGAGGTTTTGACGGGGTTTGACGGTAGGCTTTGACGGAGGTTTGACGGGGGTTTTGACGGGGGTTTGGAGGGGGATTTGCGGGGGTTTGACGGGGGTTTTGATTGACGGAGGTTTGGAGGAGGTTTTTGACGGAGGCTTTTACGGGGGTTTTTGGACGGGGGTTTTGACGGAGGTTTTGACGGGGGTTTGACGGAGGTTTTGACGGAGGTTTTGACGGGGGTTTTGACGGAGGTTTTGACGGAGGTTTTAACGGAGGCTTTGACGGGGGTTTTGACGGGGGTTTTGACGGAGGTTTTGACGGGGGTTTGACGGAGGCTTTGACGGGGGTTTTGACGGAGGTTTTGACGGGGGTTTGACGGAGGTTTTGACGGAGGTTTTGACGGGGGTTTTTGACGGAGGTTTTGACGGAGGTTTTGACGGAGGCTTTGACGGGGGTTTTGACGGGGGTTTTGACGGAGGTTTTGACGGGGCTTTGACGGAGGTTTTGACGGGTTTTGACGGAGGTTTGGCCGGAGGGTGTTGACGGGTGCTGTGGCGGAGGCTCTGACGGGTGTTTTGACGGGATTTTTGACGGAGGTTTTGACAGCGGAAGTTTTTTTAACCCAGTGGGCGCAACCTTGCCAAAACGGGTCTTTTTGGCAGGTTCCGCCCATGGGGCACAACTTGCGAAAACGGCTCTTTGGGGCAGGTCCCGCCCGGGCCGCACAGCTGCAAAACCCTCCGTCAAAACCTCCGTCAAAACCCTCAAAACGCCGTCCGGGTTGAAACTGATCGTTCCCTGCCAGTAGATGACCAACCAGCCATTGTCAGTGAGGCTAAGATTCCGCCACCGGGGCTTGAGCCCGAGCCCCTCGGGTGAGATACTGCCAACTGGCTTTCACACCACAACTAGAGTTGCCCCCTGGGGACAAAGGTAAAGTTTGGCCGGGGGTTTGACGGGGGTTTTGACGGAGGTTTTGGCGGGAGTTTTGACGGAGGTTTTGACGGGGGTTTTGATGGGGGATTTGACGGGGTTTTGACGGGGGTTTTGATTGACGGAGGTTTTGACGGAGGTTTTGACGGAGGCTTTGACGGGGGTTTTGACGGGGGTTTTGACGGAGGTTTTGACGGGGGTTTGACGGAGGTTTTGACGGAGGTTTTGACGGGGGTTTTGACGGAGGTTTTGACGGAGGTTTTGACGGAGGCTTTGACGGGGGTTTTGACGGGGGTTTTGACGGAGGTTTTGACGGGGCTTTGACGGAGGCTTTGACGGGGGTTTGACGGGGGTTTTGACGGACCCCAAACCAAGCCTAAACCGACCCTAAACCAACCCTAGACCGACCCTAAACCCACCCTAAACTGACCCTAAACCAAGCCTAAACCCACCCTAAACCCACCCTAAACCAAGCCTAAACCAACCCCAAGCCAAGCCTAAACCGACCCTAAACCAACCCTAAACCTACTCCAAACCAACCCTAAACCAAGCCTAAACCAACCGTAAACCAACCCTAAACCGACCCTAAACCAACCCTAAACCGACCCTAAACCCACCCTAAACTGACCCTAAACCAACCCTAAACCAACCCTAAACCAACCCTAAACCAACCCTAGACCGACCCTAAACCCACCCTAGACTGACCCTAAACCAAGCCTAAACCAAGCCTAAACCGACCCTAAACCGACCCTAAAGTAACCCTAAACCAACCCTAAACCAACCCTAAACCGACCCGAAAACAACCCTAAACCGAGCCTAAACCCACCCAAACCAACCCCAAACCAACCCTAAACCAACCCTAAACCGACCCTAAACCAAGCCTAATCCCACCCTAAACCGACCCTAAACCGACCCTAAACCAACCCTAAACCAACCCAAACCGACCCTAAACCAAGCCTAAACCAAGCCTAAACCGACCCTAAACCGACCCTAAACCGACCCTAAACCAACCCTAAACCAACCCTAAAGCAACCCTGAACCAACCCTAAACCAACCCTAGCCCGACCCCAAACCCACCCTAAACCGACCCTAAACCAAGCCGAAACCAAGCCTAAACCGACCCAAAACGACCCTAAAGTAACCCTAAACCAACCCTAAACCAACCCTAAACCGACCCGAAACCAACCCTAAACCGACCCTGAACCAACCCTAAACCAACCCTAGCCCGACCCTAAACCCACCCTAAACCGACCCTAAACCAAGCCGAAACCAAGCCTAAACCGACCCTAAACCGACCCTAAAGTAACCCTAAACCAACCCTAAACCAACCCTAAACCAACCCTAAACCAACCCTAGACCGACCCTAAACCCACCCTAAACTGACCCTAAACCAAGCTTAAACCAAGCCTAAACCGACCCTAAACCCCCACCCTGCAATCGCACACTTTCTCCCTGCCAGCTGGGGCATAGCAAAGCTGAGGTGTTTTGACGGAGGTCTTGGTGGGAGTTGGACGGGACTCTGACGGGGGTTTTGGCGCAAGGCTCTGAGGTTTAGCGGGGGTGTTGACGGGGGTTGTGACGGAGGTTTTGACGGGGGTTTGGACGGGGCTCATTGTCAGTGAGGCCAAGATTCCGCCACCAGGGCTTGAGCCCGAGCCCCTCGGGTGAGAGCCAAGCATCCTAACCAGCTAGACTATATCGGATACTGCCAACTCGCTTTCACACCACAACTAGTGCCCCCTGAGGAGAAAGGTAAAGTTTGGACGGGGGTTTGACGGGGGTTTTGACGGGGGTTTGACGGAGGCTTTGACGGGGGTTTTGACGGGGGTTTTGACGGAGGTTTTGACGGGGGTTTTGAGCCGGAGGGTGTTGACGGGTGCTGTGGCGGAGGCTCTGACGGGTGTTTTGACGGGATTTTTGACGGAGGTTTTGACAGCGGAAGTTTTTTTTTACCCAGTGGGCGCAACCTTGCCAAAACGGGTCTTTTTGGCAGGTTCCGCCCATGGGGCACAACCTTGCGAAAACGGCTCTTTGGGGCAGGTTCCGCCCGGGCCGCACAGCTGCAAACCCTCCGTCAAAACCTCCGTCAAAACCCTCAAAACGCCGTCCGGGTTGAAACTGATCGTTCCCTGCCAGTAGATGACCAACCAGCCATTGTCAGTGAAAGATTCCGCCACCGGGGCTTGAGCCCGAGCCCCTCGGGTGAGAGCCAAGCATCCTAACCAGCTAGACTATAGCGGATACTGCCAACTGGCTTTCACACCACAACTAGAGTTGCCCCCTGGGGACAAAGGTAAAGTTTGGCCGGGGGTTTGACGGGGGTTTTGACGGAGGTTTTGGCGGGAGTTTTGACGGAGGTTTTGACGGGGGTTTTGATGAGGATTTGACGGGGGTTTTGACGGGGGTATTGATTGACGGAGGTTTTGACGGAGGTTTTGACGGAGGCTTTGACGGGGGTTTTGACGGAGGTTTTGACGGGGGTTTGACGGAGGTTTTGACGGAGGTTTTGACGGGGGTTTTGACGGAGGTTTTGACGGAGGTTTTGACGGAGGCTTTGACGGGGGTTTTGACGGGGGTTTTGACGCAGGTTTTGACGGGGCTTTGACGGAGGCTTTGACGGGGGTTTGACGGGGGTTTTGACGGACCCCAAACCAAGCCTAAACCGACCCTAAACCAACCCTAGACCGACCCTAAACCCACCCTAAACTGACCCTAAACCAAGCTAAACCAACCCTAGACCGACCCTAAACCAACCCTAAACCTACTCCAAACCAACCCTAAACCAAGCCTAAACCAACCGTAAACCAACCCTAAACCGACCCTAAACCCACCCTAAACTGACCCTAAACCAACCCTAAACCAACCCTAAACCAACCCTAAACCAACCCTAGACCGACCCTAAACCCACCCTAAACTGACCCTAAACCAAGCCTAAACCAAGCCTAAACCGACCCTAAACCAACCCTAAAGTAACCCTAAACCAACCCTAAACCAACCCTAAACCGACCCGAAAACAACCCTAAACCGAGCCTAAACCCACCCAAACCAACCCCAAACCAACCCTAAACGAACCCTAAACCGACCCTAAAAACCTGCTTAATCACCCTAACCGACCCTAAACCGGCCCTAAACCAACCCTAAACAACCTAACCAACCCTAACCGAACCTAAACCAGCAAACCAAGCCTAACCGACCCTAAACCGACCCTTAAACCGACCCTTACAGCACATCTAAACAAACCTAAAGCAACCTGAACCAACCCTAAAACCAACCCTAAGCCCGACCCCTAAACACCCTAAAAACCGACCCTAAACCAAGCCTAACAAGCTAAACCGACCCTACCGACCTAAAGGAACCCTAATACCAACCTAAACCACCCTAAACCGACCGAAACAAACCCTAAACGACCCTGAAGACCCTTAACCAACCCTAAACCAACCCTAAACCAACCTTTAAACCAACCTAGACGACACCAACCCAACCTAAACTGACCTAAACCAAGCCTAAACCAAGCCTAAACGAACCTTAACCGACCTAAGTAACCCTAAACCAACCCTAAACCGACCCGAAACCAACCCTAAACCGAGCCTAAACCCACCCAAACCAACCCCAAACCAACCCTAAACCAACCCTAAACCGACCCTAAACCAAGCCTAAACCCACCCTAAACCGACCCTAAACCGACCCTAAACCAAGCCTAAACCAAGCCTAAACCAAGCCTAAACCAAGCCTAAACCCACCCTAAACCAACCCTAGCCCGACCCTAAACCGACCCTAAAAGTAACCCTAAACCAACCCTAAACCCACCCTAAACCAACCTAAACCAACCCTAAACCAACCCTAAACCAACCCTAAACCAACCCTAGACCGACCCTGAACCCACCCTAAACTGACCCTAAACCAAGCTTAAACCAAGCCTAAACCGACCCTAAACTAACCCTAAACCAACCTTGGACCGACCCTAAACCCACCCTAACCAAGCCTAAACTAAGACTAAACCGAGCCTAAGCCAAACCTAAACCAACCCTAAACCAACCCCAAACCAAACCTAAACCAACCCTAAACCAAGCCTAAACCGACCCTAAACCAACCCTAAACCAACTCCACACCAACCCTAAACCAAGCCTAAACCGACCCTAAACCAACTCCAAACCAACCCTAAACCAAGCCTAAACCAACCGTAAACCAACCGTAAACCGACCCTAAACCAACCCTAAACCAAACCTAACCCAAACCCAAACCAACCCTAAACCAACCCTAAACCAACCTTGGACCGACCCTAAACCCACCCTAAACCCACCCTAAACCAAGCCTAAACCAACCCCAAACCAAACCTAAAACCAACCCCAAACCAAGCCTAAACCGACCCTAAACCAACCCTAAACCAACTCCAAACCAACCCTAAACACCCTAAACCGACCCTAAACCACCCTAAACCAAGCCTAAACCAAGCCTAAACCAAGCCTAAACCAAGCCTAAACCCTAAACCGACCCTAAACCGACCCTAAACCCACCCTAAACCAACCTAAACCAACCCTAAACAACAACCCTAAACCAACCCTAGACCGACCCTAAACCCACCCTAAACTGACCCTAAACCAAGCTTAAACCAAGCCTAAACCGACCCTAAACCGACCCTAAACTAACCCTAAACCAACCCTAAACCAACCCTAAACCAACCTTGGACCGACCCTAAAATCATCGATGAGTGCGCGGGTCGCGAGTACGTGATTCACGGGTCTAAGAGTATCCGATGACAGACGGCAGAACCGTATCCGATTGGACGGGCCAGTACGCAGCTGGCAGTTTTCTCCAGGCTCTCGGCATCTTCCGGCATTGGTGTTGCTCGAGCGGGTCTCAGGCGCCGGCCCCAACCTTGAATCGCAGCTCCAAAAGAATGGGAACGGCTGAGTCCTGCTGCACTCAATGACTCGACTCCACTCCATTCTGCATACATTCTGCGTATGTTCTGCGGTTTTCTGTGCCCAGCACAGCACAGCCCTTCCCAACCGCTCCGCCAGGAACTCCGGAAGAAGCTGATTGGAGTCTTCAGCTGAGAGGACTGCGTGCATGTTCACCCGCACGACCCTCGCAGCGCCGCGCAAGTCATGCGCCGGCATTGCTGTTGCGAGACCCTCTAAGTCGATGACCCCTTCCCTCGAATTGGCAACGATGAGCCGGGAACCACCTCCAAGTGCCCGATTGCCTTCGCCACGGGCCCCATGACAATTTCGTGTCTATGAATTTCCAAGGCAGCGACAGTGTTGGTCTGAAGCTTCTCCTTAGCGACTGCGCTTTCGCTTCAGAGCCCCAGCTTTCTCAAGGCGCCAGCGCCAGCAACTGCTCCGACCAAAACCCGCCCTGGCCTGGGAGAAGCAACTTCCGTGTCACCTGCCTAAAGCTCACCATGGGCCGCCATGTCTGAGATGCAGGCGTTGAAGACAAGATGTCCACCTCGTAGGGGTTGGGATTCCAGCAGTGCCTTGGAACCACGTGCTTGCCGCGCTTCCGTCATTCAAGGCCTGGCCACTCAGCTCTGGCAGCCTGGGGCAGGGACACGGTGATCTCCAGGTTAACTTTGATCTTCGCGCCGACCCACTGGGCACCCGCAGCACTAAACATGTCTCAACATGTCTCAACATGTCTCAACTGCCTGCTGTCCGAACTGAGAACCTGGAGTCAGCTGAGATCGGCGCACCAAAGCTTTTCAGCTCAGCTTCTTGGTGTCCGCAGGAGGTGGCCCGGTAGACAGGCGTGAACCTGGGGCTGGAGCCATTGGGCCGACTGCCGCTTGTGAGCTGTTTGTGAGCTGGCGACTGGATCCAAAGGCTCAGCTGCATCACACCCCAGCCTAGCTATGAAGGTTGACTGCGAAAACGTGCCTTGAATAGAGTTGTAAGAGTTAGCTAAACATGTCGGGCCCGCATATCATGGCTATGCCCATCACCCCGAAGAGCTTCCTCTTGTTGTCACCTGCAAGCCTGAATGCATTCGCAGGTACCTCAAAGCTGAAGCCTGGTCCTTTTCGCACTTTTTGCAGGCATGGTGGACTTGGCTTCTTGGCTGCTTGGCTTTGAGGGCCGGGCAGCTCACATTCCTTGCCGCCTTCATTTGGCTGGACGCCTTCGCAGAAATGCAGAATTCGAAAACCTGTGCGGCACAAAGCCGAGCCTGTCTTCCGAGTGGCGTCCAGCAGCCCCCACTGGGCCATGGAGATACGGCTGGCTGTGCGCTGTGCTGTGCTGTGTGTGACTCCGCATGGCGCTCGCGTGACTTGTGCAAACCTGCAATCAGAAGGTATCTGGGCGGAATTGCGCGCGGAACATGGGATCAGCTGAGCCAAAGCCACAGGTTTGAATGCAACTTGCACTCCGTGATGCTGCGACACTGCAATACTGCGTGAATCAGCACTACTGGGTTCGCTGTTGCTCGGTCTGGACTCCAGCCCACGATTCGCAGCGATATTTTGATGCACGTTTGCAGGGCACTTTGGCCTCCTGATTGAATGCAAATTCATCGAGCTAAGCCGATCTCGCAGCTAGGTGGCTTTGAGCTAGCATACGCATGAGCGCATTTGAGCGCGGTGGGCATTGGCACTGAATCCATGTGACACCTGCCACATCGTCTGCCTTGTATCTTGTCAAGGATGCGAGCAAAGGCTGTCAAGTTGAGCTGACCTGAGCTTGATTGATGCCGAACCGTTTTGCTCCTCACACCCTGGAAATTATGTTGGCACATGTGAAAAATGCAACACCTACATGCTCCCGCACCGGCAACTCTCATTGAGAAAAGCGACTGGAGCAAACTGTGGTGTTGGGGTTGTGGTTGCTGGCCTGGCCATAGCACCCGATGCCATGGCATACCTCGGCCAAGTTGGGGTGGCCAAGTGGTGGCGGTTCGCACCAGGTCTCAATGCTAACCTCCAACGGTTCGTTGAAATCGCTTGAACTCCCCCGACTCTCTCCGACGCTCCCCCCGGTGCTCTCCCCCCGATCTGCGACGGGCCATGCAGCCACGCAGCCGTTCCAGCGCGCTGGCCGCCTTGGCCCTCGGCTCCCTCGGCTCCTTCGGCTCCCTCGGGTCCTTCGGCTCCCTCGGGTCCTTCGGCTCCCTCGGGTCCTTCGGCTCCGGGCGCTTGTGGCCGCAGTGGCGGCAGAAGCGGGCCGCCAGCTTGTTGGGAGTGCCGCACTTGGGGCAGAAGAAGCCCGGAGCAACCTGACCGTGCAGTCCGAGCATCCGACATCTCAAACTTGGCAACTTGAGTCATTGAGAGCGGGTGGGGCAAAGCTCCTGTGACTGAGGCGAAGAAGGCTGTGGCGGTGTCGGAGCCAAGCACGCCTGGCAACAACAGCAGCTCCCCGAAATCGGAGGGCCAGTCACGGCCTGGGGGTCCAGATCAAGTCCTCAGCCAAAACAAATCCAGCTTTGATCGACTGGGGCTACGTAGTGCAGCTTGGGCACGTTCTGATGTGCCCCCAGGCCTTGTGGGAAGCCAATCCCGCCTTTCAATTTACAATCGGATCCTCAACCAAACAGTACAAACCCAATACTACACCCATACTCGACTCTCTACAAATCAGATGAACTCAGTCAAGCTTTTCGAGATGTGCGAGTTGCCTTGCGGCAGAGGTTTTCATTCTGCCCCAACTAGCTGAAACTGTAGGGGTTCTAACTTCCTAGAAGGGGATAGTGATTTGCGAGACTGATGGCTGGCGTACAGTTTGGGGTGTTGTGTAGGTACTGTTTGGGGCGCTGTTTGAGCTGGCAGTGACGGCGCGGGCGCATCTTTGAAGAATCGACGGCAGGGTGCTCGGTGCTAGAGCATGCAGTGTGGGTGCTTGCAGGTGCTGCGCTGCTTGAGTTGGGAGAGGAAACAAGCACTCAGAATACAACGTCCGAGTAAGAACTTTTAAAGGGAAGGGAGCCTTTCGATTTGCTAAAGAAGTGTTGCGAATGCAACCTCTGAGCAGACAAGTTTGAGCCAAAGTTTTGGTGGAGTTTCTTAACTCCGGAAAAATGTGGGAAGACTACGACGCTAAACCTCGGCGGAAGACCCCTGCAACATCACCCTGTGGAGCTCTGAGCCACAGCAGCACCCTGCAACAGCACTGTTGTTGCACAGCAACGGTCTTGGAACTGGCAGGTGCGATCTCCCTGAATTCTACTGTGGTTTGACTCGGTTTGCACTGGTGCTGTCAACATCCCCAGCATCGTTTTAACTCGGCAGCATCCTTTTCATCTTCCTTAGGCTGTGGCTAGGGTTTGTTCAGGGTGGCTTCTAGGCTGGCTTAGGGCAAGTTCGGGGGGTGGTTACGCTTTAGGTACTGGGATGGTTTAGTGCTGGCTTTTGTGGGGCTGATTTAGGGTGGGTTTAAGGCTGGTTTCGGGTGGGCCCAACACTGCGGGGGTGCTACAAAGAACGCAAGATTGGGTGCCAACCCGGTTTAGGCTGTGTTCATAGGTGTCCTTTTAAGGGAAACGGATGGCCCTGGTAGATGATTAAACCACCAGGTAAACCAGGGCCATCTATTTTTCTAGCAAAACAACCAAAAAGGAGACCTGTGGCTGTGTTTAGGTGAGCTTAGGCTGGTTTAGGATCAGGGTGGCTTTGGGATGGTTTAGTGTTGGTTTGGTTTGTTTGGGGGGTTGGTGGGGTTTGCTTTGGATTTGCTACGGTCGGTGTAGGGTGGGCTTAGAGCGGGCTTAGTCTTTGTTTAGGATTAATTTTGGGGTTGCTTTGGGATGGGCTTAGTGGGGGTTAGGCTTGGGGTAGGGTTTGCTTAGGCGGGTGGTTTAAGGTGGGCTTCTTAGAGATGGTTTTGTGCTTGTTTAGTGCGGACTTAGGGTTGGTTTCGGGTGGGGTTTGGGTTGTTTCAGGATTGGCTTCGGGTGGTTGGGGGTGTAGGGTTGGTTTAGAATTGGCTTAGGGATAGTCTATTGCTGGTTTAGAGTGGGTTTGTCTATTAAGGAATTTTGCAGGCTTAAGGTTTCTTTAAGGTTTCTTTAGGGTTTGGTTTCAAGGTTGGTTCTAGTTTTAGTGGCGGTTTAGGGTGTTGTTGTTGCTAAAACGTGGGTTTAGGGTGGGCGTTGGATTCATTGCGGTTCGTTCAGGGTTTTAGGTTTGCCTCTTGAGGTCATCACAACGCCAAACAACGGCCCTATAAAGAAGCAGGGAGTTCCCAGCACGAGGTCTTTCTCAGAAGTTGTATTATCAGCTTGCCTTGCGGGAGAGGTTTTTTCCCAAATAGTTGAAAGCTATAGAGTTCTAACTTCAAGCAAAGTGGTGGTGGGTGAGACTCAGAATTTCGGTCAGGTGCTGTTGCAGGGCTGCTGCAGAGTGCTGCAGCTGCTGTAGGCTGCTGTTGCGCAGGGTGCTGCCGCTGCACGAGGCTCAGAATTATATATAGGGCTATTTGCTTGGAAAGCTTCCC
This sequence comes from Effrenium voratum, assembly GCA_963377175.1. Classification (NCBI taxonomy): domain Eukaryota; class Dinophyceae; order Suessiales; family Symbiodiniaceae; genus Effrenium; species Effrenium voratum. The sequence goes on from CAUJNA010003436.1 coordinate 300,043, forward strand.
GTTCTTCTCCAGGAATTCTCCTGGACTGCAATTACCTTGCTTAATACATTTGGCTTCTTAGCTTCTTGGCTTTTTGGTTTCTTGGCTTCTTTGTTGTTTGGCTTTGGCTTTTTGGCTTTGAGGGAGGCCTGAAAAATAAACCTCTCCCGCTCAGGCGGGCCCTGAAAAGCACATCTGGGGAGCTTGGCCGAGTTCATCTGGTTTCCGGAGAGCTTAGTATTGGTTTAGTGCTGAGAAACTGACAATTTGCATTGTAAATCGGAGAAAGGATTTGCTTCACAGAATCAAAGCGACAGCCATGGGACATCATGGGACATGAGCTGCGGTCAAAATTGCTTGCCTCCCGATTAGGACAGGGAACAAATCGTGAGTCCGCGAGTGTCTGACTGGAAACTTTGTCACTTGGTACTTGGCTTGGAGTGCCTGCCCTCCCCATCCGTCCAAGGCTTGAGCGCAGCCACGGGTGGAACTCAGCGACTCAAGGGAAAACGCGCCACGCCAAGCTTCGCGCTTACATCTCCGGCCTGCCCAGGATGCCAAGGATATACCCTTCGGGCGAGGGCCTCGCGGACAAAACGGAAGAATCGAACGCTAACGTGCCAGCCCGCCTCCAAGTGAAATGTGCGGCCCAGCAGCCTCTCCCACGGATACCCGTGCCGGGCCTCGCACAAGAAGCAAACAAGTCAAGCTTATGCCATTAGCTGCGCCTTGTGCTTGGGCTGCCAAGGGCGCCGGGCCTTGCACAAGAAGCGAACAGCTCAAGCTAGTCAAATCAACTGAAGCTTAGCATGCCATTAGCTGCTCCTTGTGCTTGAGCTGCCAAGGGCGCCGGGCCTTGCACAAGAAGCGAACAGCTCAAGCTAGCATGTTGTTAGCTGTGCCTTGTGTTTGGGCTGTCAAGGGCTCCGGGCCTTGCACAAGAGGCGAACAGCTCAAGCTAGCATGTTGTTAGCTGTGCCTTGTGTTTGGGCTGTCAACGGCTCTGGGCCTTGCACAAGAAGCGAAACAGCTCAAGCTAATCAAATCAACTGAAGCTTAGCATGCTATTAGCTGCTCCTTGTGCTTGAGCTGCCAAGGGCGCCGGGCCTTGCACAAGAAGCGAACAGCTCAAGCTAGCATGTTGTTAGCTGTGCCTTGTGTTTGGGCTGTCAAGGGCTCCGGGCCTTGCACAAGAGGCGAACAGCTCAAGCTAGCATGTTGTTAGCTGTGCCTTGTGTTTGGGCTGTCAACGGCTCTGGGCCTTGCACAAGAAGCGAAACAGCTCAAGCTAATCAAATCAACTGAAGCTTAGCATGCTATTAGCTGCTCCTTGTGCTTGAGCTGCCAAGGGCGCCGGGCCTTGCACAAGAAGCGAACAGCTCAAGCTAGCATGTTGTTAGCTGTGCCTTGTGTTTGGGCTGTCAAGGGCTCCGGGCCTTGCACAAGAGGCGAACAGCTCAAGCTAGCATGTTGTTAGCTGTGCCTTGTGTTTGGGCTGTCAAGGGCGCCGGGCCTTGCACAAGAAGCGAACAGCTCAAGCTTAGCATGCCGTTCGCTGCGCCTTGCGCTTGGGCGGCCTTGCGCCAGTGCAGCCTGACGCGTAGAAGCAACAAAGTGCCACCCGACCCATAGGCTTAACTCAGCAGCGGGCAAAATGCAAGACACATCGTCGCTGCATCCATCTGCTGCCTAGCGTGGGCGCAAATTTCGCAAATTTGAAGTATCTGCCGTCACCCGCGAGGCAAATCGATGCTTCGCCTGTGACCACTTGGACTGCACCTCCTCGCTAAACTGGCTTGCCGCAAGACAGGCGCCTCACTCGACATGGATTCAAACCGAAGGCCCCCAAAAACCAAAGGGCTGGGTGCCCTGCCGCACTCTTGGAGGCGGCAAGGCCCCAGCAACAGTTGCAAGGCTTCAGAGCCAGGCCTCAATGACTCATGCAGATCTGTTCCATTCTGAACATTCGCTAAGTCTTCCTTCCCGTTTGGGTTTGCAGGCAGCTTTGTAGTGCCCCATCTCAACGCTGGTAGGAGCGATGGCAGTGCCGGGGACCGCACCCAGCCCGATCGTCCAAAATCTCCCACAGACCACCAGACCCCAGCATCACCAAGCCAGGAGTCCTCACAAAGGCATGTTGGGCCGTGCTGGGCTGGAGTCGCAGAATAGTCTAAGCCCACCGCCTCGCAAACGACATTTTGCAGATGTGCGGCTGCCAAGAGATGCCGAGAGCCTGCCAAAGTGAGGCCCACAAAACGAAGCCGTGCATTGCAACGCAGACATCCAACCATTGGCTCTGCATGGCCGGTGCTGGGGGATTTGCGCCCGCCTGGCCAGAGGTGTCTCCAAGCGCTCGGGTGGCAAAAAGCCCAGGGGTGCGCTCGCCCTGGCAGAGACTTTGCGCAGGGGTAGCAAGGTGGAAAGGTGGCAAGCATCGCTCCACTGCACCCCTTCCCACATTGCTGGGCAGGCTGGAGTGAAGATGCGGACCTTGGGCAGGTTAGGTCTGAATTTTCTGGACAAGGTCTGCAGAACTGCGTCCATGACATGGCCCGAGTTCGGTGGAACCTGCATCCATGGAAACAGCTGGCAAGCACGGTACTGACAGTACTGACATTGCTGCCTCACTATGCCTTACTGCGAAGGCAACGGGCAACAAAGGGCCAGAAATGGCCTGGATGAGCTTGGCCCCGGCATTCCGAACACGTTGCATTTCCTTCACGTCCTGAACGACTCGAACGACTCGAGCACAAGCAAGCACCAAGCAAGCACAAATGGACCAAGTCTCCTCGGTGTTGTGGGGCGTAGTTACCTGACGATGGAAATCTGTCCAAATCTCGCCGAGCACATAGCTGCACTGTAAGCACAAGGCCAAGTCCACCTTAGCCGTCTCGGAGACCTCATGCAAGGCGAGGGAATTGCGAATTCCAGCCTCAACCCCGAATCTCAAACCCAGCTTAGGCCCAACCCTGCTTGCCGTGGCAAAACAAAAGCAACATATTGTTTCTTGATATCTTTGCCTGCAGGTGCCATGTGCCATCCCATTCATATTCCTCCATATTCACCCCCAGGCCCGGTCAGGCTACTTGCCAAACCGCCTGAATAGCCTCTAACTCTCCTGGGCCCTTGCAGTCGCCACCATTGCACGTGAGTCGCCCAGCCACGCCTCAGACCGTGCAACTGAATGCAGCAGCCCGGGAAACCGATCGTTGCCGCCATCCGAGGTACGCACCACCTGCACCTCGGAGCCTTGGCGCAAGGCGACGCTGCAAGTGCACCCAGACCTTGGCGCGCTGGTCAGCCCATGTCAGACCTTCCCACAGGCCCAGCCTTTAGACGCAAAGTTCAGATAAAACATAAGAAACAATAAGAAACCATTGAGTCACTTAATTCGTGAATCAGAGGCTTCTTGCCGAGCCCGCACAGAGCTGGGAGCCCCTGCGAAGAGATATCGATGGCTTCGGCTTCCGCCCAGGTGACCAGGTCTGCGCTGGCGCCCCGAAAGGCCAACACCTGGAGCTTTGGGCACACGGACCATGGCGCCCGTCCGCAAGACATAAAGCATAGCAGGCTCCATTCATCTGATACGCGATTGTTATATACTGGTTATATGTGATCTTATGTTATTATATAGTATTACTTAGCCCTGGCCCGAGCACCTCCCGGCGGTCGGGCTGGTTGACAGCAGAGTCTCGGGAGATGAGTGCCATGGACCCGGCTCTGGGTGTGCTCACCCTTCCGTTGCGGGTGAGCCTGGTCGCCCAGGTGATCAAGCAGGAGCCCGACCTCGGGGGCACGCTGATGGAGGGCATCAATGCTCGGCAGCACTTCGTGGTGATCACCTCCATCAAGGAGACTGGGCTGGTCACGCTCTTCAATGCGGAGCTCACTGCTGCAGTACCCCAACCTCGGCTTCTACTCGATGGTCGATCGGGATGGGCTGGACACCTCAAGCCCACCTTCGGGGACTTCTTCCAGCTCAAAGAACTATGCGCCGGCATCGGTGGCTTCTCCCAAGGTGCCAACTTCGTCGGGATCAAGACGGTGGCCTGCCTCGACCACAGTGCCCTGGCCTGTGCTGCTCTTCGTCTTCAAGGACACTACACCATCCATTCCAACATTGAAGACCAGCAGGCACTCCTGCAGCTCCATGCGGCCGGAAACGCACGGCCATGCCCAGTCTCTGCGGGCTTCCCTTGTCAACCCTACAGTGCGCAGGGAGACCAACGAGGGCTGCAAGACTCAAGGGGAAATACCTGAAGGCCTCTTGGCTACTCCAATCGGTTGGCCTCATCCTGGAATGCATCCACAACGTCAAGGAGCACCCAGATGTCATGCTACTTCTTCAAGAATGCCCAAGGGCGCGATTGGCAGATCCACGCCACCTGGACCTTCAGGACCAATGGGCCAGTCGTCGGAAGAGATGGTGGTGCATCATGCTCCCCAACGACGACCGTATCCCCTTTCGCCTGCTCCCCTGGCCTGCCAGCAACCCATTCCCGAACGTCGGCTCCGTCATCCAGGAATGGCCATTTTTGCCAGACGAAGATGAAGACAATCTAGCCTGGACACTGGTGGAGGAGGAGGCTAAATACGGCAACCCCGACTACGGCAGAGATCTTCGGCATCTCAACCTGGCAGCTCCGGCTCCCACGGCCCTACACTCATGGGGGACAGCCCTGCAGACTTGCCCATGCGGATGTCGGACCGGACCTTGGCGGACCACCGCCTGCGACGACACGGACTCCGTGGCTTTGCCATCCTCTCCATGAGCACTTCAAGAAGCGCTTCATTCATCCCAAGGAAGCCGGATTCCTGAACAATGCCTTCGGCACCACTACCTCACCCAGCACGTCACGCACTCTGCCTGGTCGGCCAAATTGCGGCCCCTCTGCAGGCAGTTTGGGTCTTCGCACATGTGGTCAACTGGATCGTCCAGATCTACGCGAAGCGCCCAGGCCGCTCAGCACTTGGCTACGTCCATGAATACCAACACAAGCTCCTCCGGGATCGCCTGCTACACTGGATCACTCCATCCATTCCGCTCGCGCACCTTGACACTCAAGGAGGAGGGAGAGCCGGACGCCCTGGTCTCCCTCAAAAGCCCTGCTTCGCTCGCACAGATCAAACCTGCAGAAACGGCACTTCAAGGTTGGGGAGCTGCAGTACATGTTCACCCCTCGGGCCACATCCAATCCGACCAGGAGCTCATCGCCAGTGCCACAGACCGGCTGTACTGTCAAATCAACAGGCAGAGAAAAAGGCAAGCCATTGCCTTCCCAGTGACTACGGACAAGCGCCCTCTTCGAGCGGCCGGCCCTGAAACCGCAGGACTCACCTGGGATGAAACGGCAGTGCTCTACAACCTCCACGAGATCCTCAACTATGCTGCGTGTATCGACCCACGCCCTTGGGGAGTGATCACCCCAGCCGAAGCACATGAGCTTCTCCATGCAACAACGCGAACTTTGCCCAACGAGCTGCAGTTGATCGACCGGGTCGTCATCATCTTTCCGTACAACAACCACTGGACGCTCCTCACGCTCGAGCCTTTGGAAGACCACACCCAGGCCATTTGCTGGGATGCTCCTGCTACTCCCAACCAACAAGCTTCACACGACCTCGCCTTGGACATTTGCCTGTTGATTGGCTGGCCCTCCCCGCACATCCAGCACAAGCACATCTGTTGTCCACTTTGGGCGGCACGGGCGCATCAAGCAATGGCACTTGGCTTTCGCGGGCAGCAGTCCAATCCAGAGCCGACACCGCCATTGCCAAACTTGGCATTGGATCCATCCAGACTGCCCTCAAGGACAAGAACAACTGGCAGGCTCTCAAGGCTCTTGCCTCTCGGCCGGCTTCCAGGTTCAGATGGATCGACTACAACGAACTCCAAGGCCACATCGCGGAACGCGCCAACTCCAAGTTCGGCACCAACATCCCCAATGCGAAAAATAAAAAGCTCAAGGGGCAAAGCCACGCTGGCCGAGCTCTCTCTCTCCAAGTTGACCCCAACCATCTCGTCATCCTGGAGGGCATCTTTGCCGATGATGAGGACAACCCTGTTGCCCAGATCGCGTTCTCCGACATAGGCTGCAACAAAAGAGGATTCGCGCTCACCACGGTTGAGGACGCCATGCGCTTCATCAAGGACGCGCAGAGCATCTCCACGGAAGCCCTCGCGTTGATCACCACAGCCGAACTCCCACACCACCAGCAGACCGAGACCATTCGCTTCCCCGCAGTCTACACCGGTACCAATGAGCCTATTCTCCTCACAGGCAGCCTGCTCCAGATCGGGGACGTCCTAGTCAAGAGAGTCACAAAGACTGCCGAGCCCCTCGAAGACGAGATCGATACTTCCACACTGCGAGTCTCTGTCTTCGCGGATGAATATCCACAGGACTGGAGCCTCTTCATCAAGGCACCGATCAAAACCATCATTCGGAACACCCCTCTCCTCCTGAAGTGTACCGACGACTCCTGCAAAAACAAGTGCACCCGCTTTCATCCGGCCGTTGATGAAGCTGTCGACAAGGTTATATCCAGAATCGAGCACTGTGTTCTTTTCCATGCCCACATTCGCGTCCCTCTTTCCGCAGCTCCACTACTGCAGGCCACCTCCGGATCCAACGGCGTCTACTTTGACCCGCGCTCCAAAGACGGCAAGTCCATCGACCCAAACCACACAGTCATTTGGCTGCCAGGCGCCAGCTGTCAGGAAGCCAAGCACAAATCCCGAACCAGCGACCATGCCATCGCGATCACTCGCCTTGGTGGCAAGTACGGGATCCGGGTTCGCGAGCAGGACGAGAAAGCCGCATGGGCTTACCTTCGTCCCGGGCACGACTATATCCAGGTGAAGATCACGGGCGTGTTCCGGCCATTTCCTCTCCCTCACGGAGTACAACGCACGGGAGTAGCCCAACTTCTCAAGCAGTGGCAATGGCTCTCCAATCCTGCAGGGGCTCCGCTGAAGGAGCAGCCTGGGAAGTCGGCGCTTCAGCCGAACCCCCAGCGTGGGTTCATGGTCTGGAATCATGATGATCTCCGACTTTCCGGCCCAAGGCGCATTCGAAACTGGGCGTGTCGCTACAGGCCGACACATGATAGATGACCTGCCAATCACCTCCGCCGTCGTGTACGGCTTCGCACAAGGCCCGACCTACCCCAACGCCAAAACACTCACAGACCAACTTCTTTCCACCGTCACCAAGGAAGTGGTCCTCGGCATGCAGGGAGTGCGGATCATCGCCGGAAATCGCCATCTGGCGGCAACATGGCTGGCAAGAGGCCCAACAGCTGGCCCGCTCCCTCTGGCAACAGACACCAGGCAGCCCAGTTCGTCTTCCTCATGAACCACCAGCTCATCAGCAAGCTGTCCTCATCTTCCAAGACTTCAGGACAAACTACCGTAAATTCGAAGCCTGGCACGCCAACAAGCGGAAGCAGGCCATCAACCTCAAATTTGAGGAGTCCAACGGCGTCCTTTACAACTTCATCAAAGAGGACAAGGCGCCCCCCATCGACACGCTTGCCATCGCTCGGGACTATACCATTTTGGCTGTGGACCCCAGCAACAGTTTTGTACACTTAGACAAGGCTATCTACGCCAAAGGCAGCTCCACCTGGTCTCTTCATGCAGAACCAGCTCATGCACAGTTGGAGACTGCCGATGTTGCACAAGTTGACAGTGACCGGCTCCTCTGCCCAGGAGATACCCTGGAACAGAATGCATCCGTCACCCACATCGACGACATCCACCAAGAGCTCCTCGAACTCTGGTCATCCCGTTAAAATACCACTACGCGACTATCCGAGGACGAATTCCAACGCATCGCCAACTTCATCCATGCCTTCATCCCACGTGGACACTTCCCGTGCGAGCCCATACGATTGGGACATCGCGCTCAAGAAGTACCGACCACATACTGCTAAAGGTCCTGATGCCTTCGCGCTCAACGATCTGCGCAACATGCAATCATGCACCCCTCCCACAAGGAGAACCTCATCGGATGGCTCAACAAGCTCGAAGCTGGCCAATCAACCTCACCAGCGCAAGTCCTTCAGGGCACCATCACCCCAGTTGCAAAGTCAACCAACTCGAAGGCCGACAGCTACCGGCCAATGAGGTCTACAGCCTCGTTTACAGGACGTGGGATGCCGTCAGGGCCAAAACCATACTGAAATCCATCAGCTACCTCCTCAGCGACACTGCCTATGGGTTCATGCCCGGCAGTATGTCTTCGCGCTTCAGAGCTCAGCGCGCAAGCTGACCACGCCTCCGAAAAAGTCTGTGGTTTTGCGGCCGACCTCAAGAGATGTTTCAACAACCTGCGCAGAGAGCCTATCACGCTCATTGCCCAGGCGCTAGGCGTCTCCAACCGGGTCCTCAAACCAGTTGGGCTTCCTCTACGGCAACCAGCGCAGGTTCACCGTCCGTGGGCACCTCTCCGAGCCGGTCCAATCATCAGCTTAGTGTCGCCGCCATGACCATGATCGACCTCAGCTTTCACCTTTACATGAAAGCCTTTTGCCCTTCGGCTACGGGCTACAGCTTCGTCGACAACCTCGCGCGACTGCCACCTCCACGGAGGCTTTGGCCAGAGGCTGGTGTACAATGGAGGCCTTCTGCTCACTCTGGGCATCAGCTCCTCGAGACTGCAAGGCCCTTGAGCTCTTCCCATGTCGGGCGGTGCGAGCTGCCAGAGACCTGAGGAACACTACTCTCGCGTGGTTGAACGATGCCGTGGTCTGGCAGGCAGATGGAACACCCTCAAGCGAGCCCCTGGCTCACTGGATAACAAGGCTCGCACGTTGTGGAACTGCTTCTGGCCACGGGCACTACACGGAATAGTCACATGCAGACTTGGGGAGCAGCACATCAAACAGCTCCGTTCGGCGGCACTCCAACTCAAATGTGCAGGGGGCAACCCCATCCTGCGCCTCACGCTCGAGTTCCAATGCCTGGCCGATCCAGGCTACTACCAGATTGCAACGACACTCAGAGACTTCAGGTGCCTCTGTAGCAAGCAGCCTGCGCATGCAATGAGTGGGCACACTTTATGCGCCAATATGATGGTCGCCTTTTACCAGGTCCCTTCTCCAAGCTGATTGAGGTCTGCAACTCCCTGGGATGGTCCATCATCAACGTGCCACTCATCCAGGACCATGATGGAGTCAACTTCAACATGCTTACGTGTGCCCCCAATGAATTGGAAATTCGCCTCAACGACGCTTGGGCCCAGCACATTGCAAGCCAAGTCCAACACCGCAAGTCCATGACTGGCCTACGTGGCTTAGACCTTGCATGTACTACCAGACGGCGTTCCAAGTACAACTCCTTGCAGGCGCGATTGCAGCAATTTGGGATCTTTTCGAGCTGCTTACTTTCGAAGTACGACCTGACTAAGGACTCCCTATGCCCCCGATTCCATGAGCCGGACGACTACCGACATCAAGTGGCAGTCTGTCCACGCTTCCACTCATGTCGAGCGAAAGACCAATGCGCAGCGGACCTTTGGGACACTTCCTGAATGTGTCAGTCAGCACCTCTTGACCCAAGAAACCCCATGCTGGTAGAAATCAAAAAAACCCTCGACGACTTCCCTGACCGGCCGGTCCACAGAGTTCCACCTCTTGCCCAACGACCAGGACGTGCTCCTGTTTCGGCCACGCAGACCCACATCTTGCAATAGCAGCTTGGGGCGCAATTTTGCCGGACAGAGGTTGCCTGGCCGCCGGACCCCTCATAGGATTGTTCAATCGGTCAACCGTGCAGAGCTCACAGCAGTTATAGCAACGCTCCGCTGGTCGAATCTTCACAGATGCAACACATGCATCTGGACGGACTCACAATACGTTTCTGACGGAGCCAACACACTGCTTCGGGACCCTGCCGAAGCCATACCCAGCGAGAATGCGGACCTTTGGACAATTGTCGCCAACCTCATCAAGATTGCAGTTCCGGGCTCTATCCGAGTGCGATGGATTCCTTCCCACTTGAACGAAGCGGCCTGCGAATCTCCTTTCAAGGAATGGGCAGCACGAGGCAACAACCAGGCGGATGGTGCAGCAGCTGCAGCAAACAAGAACAGACCAGCAGCTTTCGTTGAGCTACATGGCCGCGCTATTCAGTATTACAACCGCTGGGCGGAAATCTGTGATGCTCTTGAGCGAATATATCTTCGTATTGCCAACCTTACAGGTACGCATGTTGATGAATCCGCTCAGGAACATGAGGACCCCCCGGAGGCCACCCTGGACACCCACGCTGTGGCATAGCAGATGCAATTCATGGGCAGATTTTCTGCCCAAGGACTGGGACTTTTTCGGGGCATCCAAATTGCCAGAACTGCCCTTCGGGTTTGTGAAGCAGTTCCTCAACTGGATCCTCAGACTGGACGAGCAGAGTGCCGACAGCACAGACGTCAGCTTTCTTGAATTAGTTTTGCATTACCCGCAAGGTAGTGGCCAGGCTTTTCCAACCGCCACACCCGATGGCAGGCTTCAGGTTGCACATGCGACCACCTTCGCCCGGCCCACCGTTGCCTTCCAGCTGCGCATTGCAGCACGGGTGCTTCAGACCTTCGGGCGCCACTTTGCCTTGGTGGGTTTTTTGACCAGTGCGATTGGTTCTCTTGTTGGTTTTGGGGTTCACCCACCTCAGAGGGGCGTGCGAATAGGATGTGGGATTGACACCCTCCGTGCCATGCGTTCCTGCGTGGCATCTTTTACAGCGGCCCGACCAATCAGGGTCGCGGCCGATTTAGCTAGGCCGGCTTGAGGCCTGACCGGACCGCCCACTGCACCGCGCTGCTGTGCATGGGCGATTGCGCAAGTGAGAGTATTACTTGTGACACATAATATGATGCTATCATATACTATTCTGCTATTATTGTCATTCGGTGCAAGTTCAGCCCGTGCCGGCCGCAAGGGGTGTTCAAGTTGAACAGCAAACAGTGATTCGGGTACTGAAGCTGCAACATGCGGGAGCCAACCAGTGCAGCTGCCAGTTTCGATTGACAGCAGGGAAACATTGCGTTGAGCGTGTGCTCTGCTCGAGGCATACCAGTGCTGACACCAGACCTAGGTCAAAGGCATAACCCGCATGTGCTGTGGCATTGCTTGCGATGGCAGCCAAGTATTGACCGCGCTTCACTTCAGCAGCAGCCGTTGGCTGACATGTTGTTGTGCTTTTGAATCATTGCAAGTGGTTCTCCAATGTGCGAGGGCACATTGCGTGGCTCATCCATCCAGCATCTCTCCTGCCTAGCTGTCTAACGAGCCCCTCGCGACGTTGCGTGCGTTGCTTCGACGGAGCGGCTGGCACCTCCCAGCCCCTTCGGAGCCCCACCGTCTGAGGCTGTGGCCAGGGCTTCCGGCTCAGCGGTCCCAAGGCGCTGCCAGCAGTGTGGCAAGCTTTGCCTGGGGAAACCACCCGAAACGACCCGAACTTCCGAGCGGGGAACCATCTCTGATAGGACCGGCGATGACATAAGATGGACATAAGTTACATGTCAGCTCTGCGCTACCCTGAAGGCCGCCAGCTGGCCAAAGGGGCCGTGCCCATCGCCTTTCGACTTCAAGGCGAGCTGACGCATCGGCATGATTCGACATTTCATTGCGGAGAACCGAGGCCGGCACAAACAACGTAGAGAACCTCGCTCGCGAACTTTGTCAGGCTGTAGCAATCCTGAAAAAAGGGAAGCATCGCCGGACGGCAAACCAGCCCATGTCCTGGCAGGGAAGCGGGTCCATGCCTCAGCCGAAGTTGAATCATGCGGGTGTGCCTCTTTTTCAGGATTCCATTTGTTTTGCGGATTTCAAAGGGAAACCAACACTATTTTTGGGGGGGGTCTCTGCAAAGAATGACACACCCATATTCTGGGGCCTTGTCGCATCTCGTTTCTCTCTTTAAGGCTCTGACTGCCGCGCTTGCCCTTTCGGCTGGAGATCCCGACCTCGGTGCTGTGCGTCAGAACATGTTGAGTCTCAGACCGCTGAGTTGTTGACGCAAATGTCCGGCCCTTGGAATGGCTCCAGCCACTCATTGTCTCTTGGCACCTCCATGTAGCATTGCGCCACAGATCCAAACATCGTCCATCCGCGCAAGCCATTCAGCTTTCACGTTCGCACACTCTTTTTGACTAACTCGCGAACTCATCTGCAGCATTCACTCCGGGGCTCTTCCCCGGCCTCGCTTTCATGCCCGGGCCGCCCTTGCCACCCTTGCCACCCTTGCCACTCTTGCCACCCTTTCCGCCCTTGCCTTTGCCCTCGCCTTTGCCTCGCTTCTTGCCCCCCTTTTGCCTTTCAGCTCTTGCTTTGCCCTTCTTCAACGCTTCGGGCTCAGCTGTGCGCTCATACCTTAGCTTCACGCTCCAGAACTGACATCTTGCTCTCATTTTCACAGCGATGTCGTGTATCCCGAGCCTGCCTAGTCCCACCCGCAACGGCAAACACCTTCCAACCGCACCAAACAGGACCCAAAACAACAGACATCCAAGCACCCGCCCAAGTCCACGGTTTTGGACGGGGTTCAGACGGTTTCGGTCTGAGGCGCCTATCCTTCTTCACCACGTCCCGGGGCGCCTCGCGGAGAGCGAAGCTTGTGGCCAGGTGCCCTAGGTGCAACTGGCTGAAGGGGAAGCAGGACCGCAGCTCCCGGGGGAAGGACCGGTACGCCTGGGAGCCGCTTTTCAACATAACCCGATATGATGCATTATGATGCATGCAACTTATGCAAGCGCCCAACCCTCAGCCTCAGCCCAAACACTTGTTTCCATTGCGGCTGAAGCTCCTTCAGCGATGCCAGGAAGCCCGATCGGGCGCGGGAGGCCAGCGGCGCTTGGGCTGCCACGCGGCTTGCCAGGTGTCCCGCAATCAGGCCCTGCCGTGTCCCGGATACTGCAGGAAAGTGTTTGGACCCCGTCCCTTCCAAGCAGCATTTCATGGCACGACTTTCCCACACACACACACACACTTAGACTCCAGATGGAGGGTTCTAATCTTTCAAGTACAACTGGTAAGTCTCGGCTTGGATAAGGTTCTACATGAATAAGTTTCGGCTCGCAATGCACTCGGTTTCCCTCAAGGTTCAACATGAAGCACACACAGCGAGAGAAACAACGGGCCAAAAAGACTTTGCACAACCATTGCAGGTACACAGCTGGACGTCTCCAACTGCTTCACCAGGGTCACGAGAGTGTCTTCGTTGGTGGCAGACTCTCGGCCCTGCTGCCACCCCCTGCAGTGGGAAAAAGTTATTGTATGGTGGCAGGGTTTTCTGCAACTCCGCACACACACACACACACACGCCCCTCAGTGAGGGGCGAAAGTCTTTTGTTCCAGCCGGAAGATCACGCAATTGGCTCATCAATTCTAACGTCTACCAAAATATCCACTGCGTCGGGGAGAGCGCGAAACTGCACGCTCCGCACGAGGCCGCTCAGAAGACGGGGACGAAAGATCTCCAAGATGAGCAAGACGTGTGCCGCCATAGAAGACAGGCGGAAGCTGCAAAGCTGTCGGGCGATCACCGTCAGAAATGGGAGGTGAACATCTCTTCGACCCGGTTGATGTCCGGATGTTGTACATCAGCAAGTGATGGATCAGGGTCATGATGGGTGGAGAAGGACTCCAAGCGAGACAGAATCCGTTGATAACCTTGATGTTGCCAGTCACGAAGTCAACATGCTCAGTTACCCGTTTCCACTCCCGAAACGAGTTCTCAGGTAGGGCGGGTACTGCCTCATCTGGGTGCCACAGTTGAAGTTGACCCGGAGTGTAGATCCGCACCCACTCCTGGTCCTGCCAGACGGAGTATTCGAGCCAAGGGTGCTGCTCGTCAGATCATCTGTGTCCATGCTGAAGTAAAGGACAGGGCGTACCGCAGGCTCTGATCCAGCTGGCGAGGAAACAGTCACAATGCACAACCATGCACAACCGGCCAACACACAAGTAAGCAAGAGCAAAGGTGACACTCTTTCATGTCATGATCAAGATGCATCGGTTTATACGTCACCTAGCTCGAAGATGGGCTGCGCCTTGTTGGTAGAGCTGCCTGGTTGACCCGCAGGTGTATTTAGATCAGCGACCCCAATCGATTCGGGTGGTGCAACTCCACGAGATACATGTGCTGGATGGTGGGACGCTTGACGCGCGCGTTCTGACAGTTGCTGACAGATCCCAGCCTGAAGACGAGTAAGATCTTCAACAGAGAATTCAGAAGCATCCGAAGACCGGAGAATCGCACTCAACATCTGCGGTGTCATACTCAGAGCCGAAGATTGCGTGGCCACGCTATGTTGATGAGGAAACATCGAATTGAAGTCTTGAACAGCTTCAGGAGCAGCAACACGCCGGTAGCCCTCAGTGGTCCAGTCCCTCTTGTACCAAGTGCGCCTGGTGGGCTGGTCTTCGTCATGAGCCAGGTTTGGGGCATAGAACTCCTTCCACTCCCTGTATGTGTGGCGCGGAGGCGGATCATCGCGTTCATCTTGTGGTGTCCATGATCCCGGATGAAAAATCTTGACCGATTGAGCGTCCGGTTGTTGAGGATCAGGGCACCACTCCAACCACGACATGACAACTCAAGCACCTAACTGCACAACCGAGAAGAACACGGCTGCAGGCAACGAACCCTTCATGCCATGTGTCACCAAACATGCCAGTCAACCGCAAAACAATCAATCCAGCACTCGCAGCGCACGCAGCGCCGACCGCGGCGGTTTGTAGCCAGAAGCAACTCAGGTGTCGACGTCTGTCGCCCCAATCAAACTCAGGATCATAGGGAAGCGATGAAGATCGTCAACCACCATCAGAGACCGAGGATGTCGATGAAGAAGACAATCCAGCGTACATGAGGTCAGGCGATCCCGAAGAGAAAACGGGCCGCGCTATACTCGGATGTGGATTGCCGAGTCGTTGGTATCCTCTGGTGCGCCAGTCCCGATATTGCCAAGTATAAAAGGACGCATAGGAGACCGGCTGGATGAAGGCATCCAAAGTGGTGCCTCCCGTGCTGTCACGAGGCCAATACACTTCAAAGTGGTAGAACCTGCGCCATTCCCAATAGCTGAATGTGTCAGACGGAGCCGGTCCCAAGGTGGAGTCCGCGACAGGTTGCCACGGACCTGGTTTGTAAACCCGAATCCACTCAACATGCGCATTTCCAGCAGCATTCACTATATCGTCTCGAAGTAGTGCGGAACGGGCCACCTCTCAGTGATCGTCGAATTGAACATGATATCCGAACCAATGGCGGTGAGACAACGCAAGGCTCATGAAACCGAGAAGTCTGCGAGATAAAACGCGGGCCGCCATGCTAACCACGGCATGGTGATTTTCAAAGGCGCACACGGCTGCACGGAAAAACATGAATAAAGGCACTCAATCAAAAGGCCGCTGGCAGAGCACTCACGATGCAAGACTCAACAAGCGCAAGGTTTTACACAACATTCAGTCAAAGCATCAATGAGACTCGTTCCAATCGAAATTAGGGTCATAGCCCGGCGGGGGAGAAGGGTCACGCCACGCGCCGTCAGGAACTGAAGACGCCGATGAGGACGACACACCACCAGGCACGAAATCTGTCGATCCAATGTATGGACGTGGGCCACCAAGGCGTTGATAACCTTGCGTATGCCAATCACGGAATTCCCACACGTACTAGGACGCATAGGAGACAGGCGTGACATTCGGATCCGCAGCGGTGCCTCTGGTGCTGTCACAGGGTAAGTACACGTCAAAGTGGTATACCCTGCGCCACTCCCGATACGTGGAGGTGCGGTCCGGGGTTGGGCCCAAGGTCGATGCAGCCACAGGCTGCCACGTGCCCGGTGTGCAAACCCGAATCCATTCCAGGCCTCTCTCAATGTGGTACTCAAAGTAGCGCGGCAACATGACAACCGAATGAGTCGCCAAATTACTATTACAAGGGCAAGCGAAGCCAAGGGATCTGCGGTGTAACAATCATGCCATGACCGACATGCACGCCATGCCTAATCAGCAAGCAATGCAATGCATAACAACTTTTCCAAACTGAAGACTGGACGAATCAACAAAGTCTGTGGTGTACTGCGGCAATGATTCACCGCCGCTGATGACGCGCGCATCTGCAATGGAAATGTCCTGGTTGACGTCGCACACAGGGGGAAAGACATTTCCGTCCATGATGTAGGAAGGCATGGCAGTAATGCTTGCATTTTGTAGTTCTGGACCGTGTTGCACGAGTAGCCCTTTTCGAAGTGAACACAGTGAAGGGCCGCCGAGAATAACGCTCAGCAGAGGTTGACGTTGTTCGAGTGCGTTTCGGGGAACGCGTGAGACTGCGGAGATCGTCAGCACGGGATTAACAGCTCTGCAAACTGAGCGTCGTGTGCGCTCAGAGACCATAGTAGCCGGGAATGACTGTCCTCGGGGAGAAGGGGTAGAGGAAGTTCGCAATGAGGGCATGAACTGTGGATGAAGAGTCATCGGTGGCGGTGGTGGTGGTGGAGGAGGAGGAGGAAGTAGTAGCAATTGTGGTGGAGGTGGAGGTGGTGCCGTCAATCGAAATGGTCTGTCGAGCAATGTGCCGGCCGGGTAGTTTGGTCCGTGATACTGTAACCACGTCGGCTGCGCTCCATGGGTCCAAGTTATGAATGTCTGCACATTTTGCTCCAGCACGATTTGAACACTCATGTCCGCAAGACAAGGCAAGACAACTACAAGGTCAACGCAATGCACCACCACTCGAAAGGAATTTTGACGGCTCCAATATTGCAAAGTCATCTAACCGCGAGCCTCAAGTCGCTGGTAGACCTTCCATGCCTGCTTGACTTCCTCGATGGGTTTCTGAAGGAAACGGGCGATAGTCTTGTAGGTGGGCCTGGAATCCTTGTCCTTTTTGCGTCTGACCATCTCATCCAGCTCACCCTGTGTCCATGCCGTGAATGGTTCGAGAAATTCATTGCGGAGGGCAATAGTGAATTCCTGTAGAAGTTCACAAGGTCCATGGACCACCGTCGGCGATGGACGGAACGATGAAGCACCGGGATGTGGACGGACTGAACCGTCCGAATCCGAATCAGGCGTAGTAGACGAAGCGTGCCCCGGCGCACGTTGGCGGTGGTAACCGGTCCACCAGAGTCTCTGGACGTTGACCAGGGTTGCCTCCTGGAGCTTCACGACGTGCTTCACGAGGAGGTGATAGTGCAAGTATATACCAGGTAGAAGAAGTATCCACAGGCCGAGTTCTGGTGCGGGTGCAAGTGCGAGACCGATCTGACGAGATGCGCTCCGTGATGATGCGTGGGCGCAGTCCATGTCTTGAATTACGTTGTGCTCTGGGAGTCATCCGGGGATCTGATTCCTGATTTCGATCTGCCGCCAGGGCAAAGTTCAGGGTGTCCAGGGCAGTGGCAACTTGGGAGGCGAGGACGTTGAGCACCGCCACCAGGTTATTCACGAACTCTGTAGACAGCCACATGGCAAGTGAAATCACAGCAGGGCAACACAAGCAAGAAGGGCTGCGAACCTACACAGACAACTCATGCTGGCATGCACTGGTGCAAATCCGTAGGCTGAGAACCTTTTGCCGCTGGTCAAGATTCAACGGCCATATGATAGGCCAGATGGTCGACACGCCGGCATGGCCTTGACTGCAGGGGGTGGCTTCGGCACGGCAATGCGATGGTCCGAAGCAAGAATAGGTCGCGCACGACGGCCAAGTGGTCGTCTGCGATGACTACGGCTTCGAGACCGACGTCGATGCAAGTCACGGTGTCTGGACCTTCTTCTCCGGTTGCGCTCCCTGGAAGCGCTGTCACTCACCGGCTCAATGAGATCGGCCGGTTCCATCCGGTTGGTGGAAGTGGCCACCAGCGTGATGGGCACTGTTGGGTGAGGTGGTGCAAGAGATGGCAAGGTGACGTCCCGTGGGACGCTGTACACCGAGCCTCAAGCTGAATGTACTCAACCACGTAGAAAGGGTATACGGCCCAAACCGTTATAGCCAAACCAGTGCAAACTGTTGTAAGGGGGTATTGTCCAGTAACCTCACACACGTCCGATATCAGCAGCGCGATTGAACCTGTTTTCTCTCACACAGATCGATCACAGGCGAACGTTGTTCATGCAAGACCTTGAGCCCTACTTGTAACTTGAGCCAAAAGTGGCGTCCAATGGAACACTTCAATCAACAAGAACATGGACCTCAGAACGGCTTCCCAATTTAGGCACGGGGCCAGGAGGGTTTTAACATCCCCCATTTGGGTCGCACTGTTCATCATGCGGTCCAAACATCACAACAAGTCCCAATGGCCACGGCTCCGATTACGAAACTGTGTCGAACATTCTTTCATTCTCTACTGCAACGCCGTTTATTCATTGTGAAACCTAGCCGGGTTCGATTTAATCGAAACATGCATCCGCAGATCGTGATACATCTCTATACACGGAGGCAGGAGCATTATGCCTTGCACCACAACACAACCATCGGATATCCCAGCTGCCGCATGTGCGCATCGCGCAGCTGTCATCCATAGAAATGGGTTGGCCAAAGAAATCCAGAGCAGTGCGCGATCATAAGCCACCCGTACATAACCGGCAAAGAAAATGGCGAGCAGTATGTATGCAAAGATAGCCATTCCAGATACCATTACATATAAGGAAACGGAATCATCCATGAGGTAATAGTGCACATCCATGAATATCCGGAATGCCATAGCTGTCGGAATATGTAAATACATACATAAACATGTTCATTGGACGAATCACTTCATTTCGTAGTTCACTCCATCGTAGTGAAATCAATATGTTGCTGGCGATAGATGGGGTCTAGCCCGCACCATGCCTTAAATGCAACGTTGATCCACTTCTGCATCACGTAGGTCGGCCCACAATGGCCAGCTTGGTGATGCGTCGACGGAATTCCTCGTCCAAATTGTGTTGGGCTTCTCGTGCTCGGACATACTTCTTGTGGTGCCCTTCTGCAAGCCAATGCCCCTTCCGGACACACCAATCAAGCAGTGGTCCGTCGCACTTGCCCGGGTCAGTGGCCGCAATAATAGCGCTCACGTTGACCACATATCCATGCCTACCAAGGTTTAGCCCGGTCCTCGCGAAGGATATGTATTTGCAGTTGAATGCCAGGGAGAAGCATCTGTAGACGATGTCCCCCACTCGTTCGCTGACCAATAGCTTCTCGAGGATCTTTGCTGCAATCCACAATTTGTAGAAAACGTACAGCCCCTCGCATTTGAGCGCCAAATAACGGATGTATTGGGTGCGCTCTCCGACCGTCCTGTAGGTCCTTGTCCGAACATTATGAGATTGAGAAATCTTATGTTCATTGGATGGTAAAATGACACCATCTCGATCAAACTCAGTGATGTTGGGATAGCGTCCCAAGTCATTGTGGTATGGACACAAGGCAATTCCTTCGAGTGCGGCATGATTTGCTCTCTTCTCGCCAGCCTCGAACATCCCCCACAACCTTGACATCTGCAGCGCAGTGAACCCTGCCATGTATTGAGCCTCGCGCGGCTCATCCACGCAGATTGCCATCGTTTGGGAGTTGATGATATCCCGTGCGGCCATGTCATTGTCGCGGTAATTCCATTCATTGTCCTCTTCTTCGGACACGTAGCCGGATGTGTCCTACTGTGTGCCCATATCATCATCCTCGGGATCATCTTCCATTCCACCACCCTTTTTCTGTGCTGCCGCATTGTCATTCGCTTCCTCCTGAGCCCGTCTGGCATCTCCAGACACGTTGGGTTTATGATCATCATCATCATCGGAGTCGATGTTGACGCAGAATCTCCCAGTCGAGATCAGTTGCGCTTCACACTCCAGGCATATACAGAAGTAAGTAGGAATTGCGGTTGCGCAAGACGGACAAATTCGGCATCTAGGCCCTTCCCATGTCTCGTCATTCAGGATGATGGTCTTGCTGATCTCATCTCTGATATCGTTGGTTAGAGTTTCCAGCTCTTCACGTGCTCCTCCCCGAAACAGTCTGCAGGCACGATCCACCTCCGTTTCCGGCGATTCCTCGATGACCTTTGCAATGTTCTGAAGGAATATTATGGCCGACTCTTGGGAAGAGCCAACGAAACCAGGACAGATCTCATTTTCGACGCATTTCGAGTACGCCCGCTTGACGTCCTCGATCTCCAGGCATTTTCCTTCGTTGCTCTTGCCGATCCAAATGGACTTGACTTCATAGAACGGGACCACATCGAAGACCATAAATGTCCCGTTGAACGCAACTCCAGCTCCATGTCGCACTGGGAATGTCGATGATTGCGATCGGATCCCCAACCCGCAGGTTGCGCAGCGTTGTCTTCGTCGCCAGGTTCGCCTTGTCCCATGGAGCGAATGCCCCGGAGTGCAATGCCAATCTGTTCCCGCCACCGATTCCGCCGGGGACCAGCCCGCAGCGTACGATGCCTGGCAGGTTTTCCACATATGTCACGTGGAATGCTCCTCCAAGAGCATCACCCATCCTTGCGGAATACCTATTCGCCAGTGCGGATGAGCTCATGAATCCAAAGTCGCTGTGACCAGTTGTGACCCGAATACACCAAGGTCTGTACCATCCATCGCACCTGCCGAATACCGCGTCGATCTCGCCCTGTTCGTGGTTCATGTGGGCCAACTCCTGTCTGGCGGCTCTTGCGTCACTCGGGTTCATGATGCTCGGAAACCTCGCTGCCAGGATCTGAAATCTCGATTTCTTCTGTCCAGATTCCTGCCATCTGATCACCTCCATGATGCCCATGTATCGTCTTGCTCTCGAGGTTTTCGGTGGGAACATGTTCACCTGCCGGTCGTCGAGTATTGCGTCAATATCGACCCACCCACCTTCGTCACACTTGAAAGCACTTCCTCGGCAATTGCCGATCTTGTGTCGGAGGATTCTGCAAAGATCATGAGATAGCTGACTAGCTTGGTCTCTCGACCCGAACACAGAATGCTCATCACCAATCTTGCAAAATGGAACGTCACCGAAGGGGTAAATGCAGAAGTTGACGCTCTTGCCAAGCTGTTGCACATCGATCTGCTCTAAGATGGCGCCCTTGGGGAAGAATTTGGGATCCGTCATCGAAGCGTATGCCCATGGCATGTCGACGTCGCTCACGTCGCCAAACCTTGGGATGTAGCATGGGATGGTATCACATCCTCGCTCCAGTGTTGTCTTGAACGTCCTGTGATCCCCGCACGGGTTGAAGGTAAGGTCCACACCTCCGCAATGTAGTTCGCCACCTTCAGCCGTGTCAGCCGTTTCCACCAGATTGATGGTATAGCTATACATCTCTATTATTTCTTTCCCCTTTTGCTCTCCAGCCCTGTGTTCCCTGGATGTCGATGACGATGGTTTATCCGCATCCCCCATTTCTTCATCCGAGGACACATGGTCGCTGCTGAGAAGTTCACGAATCTTCTCCATCGCCTTCTCATTTCCAGCAGCCTCTTCTACCTTCTTGCAGTCGCCGTCATGGGCTGAATTCGCGCACTTCGCGCAAATCCCATTGTCCTTCATACACTTCTCCATTGAGTCAAGGAACTCGAGTGCAGCCTTTCGCCCAACAAATTCTTTCTCAAGCTGAACACTCTGTCTCAAGACATCTTGGGATTGCTTGGAATCCATGAGGACAACCACTCCGTCAACCGGATTTACGACTATCCTGACCCAATCAAGCTCAGCCAAGTGCTTCCCATCTTGTGGGTTCTTGATCTTTGACACGTTCTTTCGCAATCCCCAATTGTACTGCCAATCAACTCCACCCCGCGGTTCCGAAGCATAGCCCGAATTCTCTCGGTGTAGTACTTTCTCATCATTGCCCATTCTGCGGGAGTATATTCTGGAGGTCTCGTCGTCTTCATCAACCTGAAAGCATCCTTCCCAACGGGATATGGTCTTCCGGCCTTGTCGATCTTAACCTCCTTACCATCATCGTTGATGTATGTTATGCCATCCCCAGGCAGTCCAGCTGACACATGCGGAAGGTCGGGCCTCACAACCTCTTCATCACCCTTGACATGTCCATCGCCTTTCCCTTTTGACGAGCTCGGTCCGGCATCCTCTTCACCTACAGGATCCCCCCGATCTCCGACAAGTAACTCCGGACCTTCATCAAGCAGCAGACCAGCGATCTGATCGACCTCATCGTCAAGCAGTCGCTTTTCGTCACTCTGCAATAACTCGGGCTCGTAGTCCTCATCTTCGATCAGGCGATCACGTGCATCCAGACCGATTGCATCGACAGACATCTCAATCCCCTCCAAGGTCTCGTTGGCCACCTTGTACTTCTGCTGAATTGGGAATGTCAGAGGTGATTTGAGAATCATCCTTTCCGTTTGATGTGGCATTCTCAACCGAGGTGGGACTTTTGCCTTCTTGATGTTCAGCTCTGCACCTGCAAACGCGGTGAGGGCCCAAGCACGATACTTGTTCGCCCAATGCATCCCGGTACTCAGCACGTAACCGGCAAATATACCAGTTCCCCCCTAGGCTCGAACTTCTCCCTCTTTCCCCTCGTGCTTCACTCGGCTTGAAGTCCACTAGCGCACCAACAGGTATCTTCTCGCCTTTGAACTCTTCGCCATGCATTCTCAGCCAAACGCTTGAACCATTCACCTCTTCAACGTTCATCAAATGGCACAGTGTGGTGATGGCCTGCACCCAGTAGCACGTGGGTAGACCGGCGTGTACAAGACAAGCCGAAGTCTGGTCAATGATGAATTGATTTGTTCTTTCTGCAAGGGAGTTGTTCTGCGGTCGTCCCGGCAAGGACAAGTCATGGTTCAGGTTCAGCTAAACGCAGGCATTGATCAGTTCTGGTCCATCATCTGAGTACACCTGTTTTATTTTCCTCTTACCGCAGAAGTGCTTGATGGCCCTGACAACTGAGTCAGTGTCCCTTCTCGCGGTTGGATAAGCCATAATGATCCCGGTGTATATATCCCGAATGATGAGCGCATACCTGCCCTCCACTTCATGATTTCCTGACGCCGTCACGAAATCGAACGTCACCAGGTCCCCGAACGTCTTGACCTCCCTCTTGAAGGCTCCCGTTCGTGATCTGAAGTGTCTCATCTTCGCCTTGACGCACGACTCACAGAAAGGATTTCGGTATCTGTGGGTAAGCAAGTGGGCAACTGAATTGGCGTCCCTCTTTAGGACTCCCACTTTCCTCTTGATCGATGATCCTTCGTACACATCAACCTCAATTCCAGCATCTGGATCATCCTCATCAACCTCTTCCTCGTTAGCCTCGACGTCACCTTGGCGGCGTGGGTCTAGCCCGACGTCCTCCGGTGGTTCCTCGGCTACAGGATGCGGGTGCACCGGACCGGCCCCTCCGGATCCGAAATCGAATGCTCCATGATGATGTTCACCCTCAACCTCTGCAGATTCTCTTGCAGCGGCGGGAATGCCATCTTCGTCATCATCGTTATGATCTGCCTCATTGTTCGTGACCAATGCCAGGACCTCTGAGAAGTGTCCTTTGAGGTTGTCGATCGTCGGGCGATGTCTATTACTCCGAAGCTTGCCATCGCTCACCAGGTACGGAATGTCGTCCTTGACCTGTAGGTGTACGAATCCCTGCTTTGGTGTAACCATGAAAGGTAGTTTACCAGGCATCCAGTGAAAAGCATACCCATTCTTCATACATCTTCTCCCTATTGACAATACTGTGGGCGTCTCATCCAGCACATGGTTCGACAGTCTCGTCCAACTCGTCCACGACTATCTTGGCCACGTCCGATGTGGATGTGGAACCGTTTGCTGTCTGGAACACAATCTCATCGTCATCTTTTACAATATCGACGCCTAGGCTCTTCGCCTTGGCTCGTCCAATGAGATCATGACCGCATCCGGTGTCCATTAACCACTTCACCCTTCTGCTAATACATGTTGACATCGCAAACACATTCTTCGGCAGACCATGTTGTTTCTTCCAGTCGATGACCGCTTCCTTGATCTCGTCCTCAACCCGATCATACTCAAACACGATGGTGTTCTCCTTGCTCACCGGAAAGTAGTGTTTTCTGTAAACATCATCCACCACCTCTTCCAGAATCCTCGCTCTTATCAATGATCGTTGGACTTGATAGGCTGATAATTCTCGATGATCACTATCCTTGAACTTCTTCTCATCGATGTGCGCGTACTGGTAAGAACCATCCTCGTTTCCATAGGTGACCTCCCCATTCTCGTCGACTTCGAGTACTTCTTTGAACCATACCATCTTCTCGGGGATCTCGGACTCGCCGGACCATCTTGACGACTCACTCATGACATCGTCATCACGCTCGTGGTAGACAGTCTCGGCCTCATCCGGCTCAACTTGATCAACGTCCTTCTTGAAGCTGACCTTTCCCGCAGGGACCGATTGCTTCAAGACTGTCGCAGGCATGGCGATGGCCCTTCTCACAATCGCCGGTGCCGCGGCCTTGGGGGCAGCCTTTGACTTGGCTTGTGCCTTGTCTCCTGACGTTGCCGGAGCCGAGTTGTTCTTGATGAGCTCATGCTTGTATTTGCAAGCACTGCCTTTCTCACATTTTCCCTTCTGGAACGCGTAGCACACTCCATCCTCCTTCTTCGGCGAGGACGATCTGGATTTGGACTTTCCTTTCCCTTTTCCTTCGGGCATGTTCTCCAGCTTGTGCTCCGTCTTCTTGCTGAGAGAAAATGGACATTCATTTCCCTTCAAGCACCCTTTCTCCGCTTTGAAGTGATACCAACATGGATTCTCTTTGTTTCCACTCGGACTCTTGCCCCTGTCGTTGGCACCATCGGATTTGCCGTTCTTGCCAGCGTGACCCTTTGCTTTGGCCTTCGGGAGCACAGGAGCGGCATCAGGTCCATTGGACTTGCCCTTTTTGCCTTTGCCATTCTGGCCCTCCTGTTTGCCAGCAGCCGGAGCTGCATCTTTGCCGCCTGACTTCATCATTGATTTGACCGACTTCTCCTTCATGTCGAGCATCAGATCTTCCCGATCCGACTTGATTTGGTGGTCAATCAATGCCAATAAGAATTCGTACGACTTCTGAGGATGTTTGTCCGGCAACCTGTGATAGGCGTTGAGGCCGAACTCCATCTTCTTGCTCCCTTTGATCTTCCTGTATAGGATATCTCTCAGTGCCAATGGACTGGGTCTGTCTTCGTTCCTCATCTTTAGCAGCAAATCATACCATTTGTTCCTGAACACAACCAGGTTCTTGTCTCCAGGGAAGTCGAGGTTGAATAAGTGCTCGATGTGGTAGACAAGGTCCGTTCGATCAGATGTTCTGAATGATTGCATGACCAATGCCACCAGTTCTCGTCCCTTCACGATCACTCCTTGTTGGTGTCGTAGTTCTGAATGTCTTGTGGCATCGAGGTATACATCCTTAGCTTCGTCAGGTGCTTGTCTCAGCATGTTCTGCATGCCCATGGCCATCTTGATGTCAATTGTAGCGAATCTGTCACCGCCTGAGTCGCTTAGTAGATTGAGGTCTGGGTTTAACCCGGGAGCCTGTTCCAACCATTTTGTCCATGCGCCGGTATCTGGATCTGCGCATGCACTCAGCACATTCATCAGCAATTGCATCTTCCAGTTATCGAGCTGATGGATCTTCGGCCAAGTGGGAATGGATACCCTTTCAGCCTCTTTCCTTGAAATCCTCGGTCTCTCGTTCTTGATCTCACGATCATCCCTCAATCGTCTGCGTCCCCTCCGCGTCCGATTGTCTTCTTCTTCTTCCTCGTCTTCCTCATCCTCTTCGTCTTCGTCATCTTCGTCCTCATCATCGGGCGGATCATCTGGAGGTCCTCCCCCACCACCTGTCAGACTCAAATGACGTCGACCAGGTCCCTGTTGGTTCACGCTGGGTGAGAATCCGTTGTAATCCAATGGAGGTGTATTACCGTTGTTTCCTCCTCCATTACCACCACCACCGGTTGTAGTCGTAGGTTGTGGGACTATTCCGACAATCCCTTGCATCTGTGATAGGTGTACATCGATCATCGGATCACCAAAAGACGGAAAGAGAATCGAACCCGGCACTAGTGACGAATTAAGAATCGAATTTGATGATGATGACGGGTATGTCCCGGCCATCTTCTTATCTTCCCTAACCGAACTAAGTTGGGTCCTCCCTCAAGGCGTTTCACTACTGCACGTTCACGATGTTCGTCTTTCTTGCTCGAGGCCTCCTGTACCTCCAGCTTATTGAATGTCCTGAGTTCCTCATTGTCCGCATCGAGCTGGCGAACGAAGCTCTCTTCCTGTTTGAGTGTCGCCTCCCGATCCTTCAGTTGTACCTGAAGCTTGCGCATCTCCTCGAGGTACTCATCATGCATTCCTTTAGCTGTCGACTTCCAGAACTCGGCTTCTTTCGACTTCTCGTTCATCGTACATCGTTCTTCTTGTGTTGCTTCTCTGACTTGGGCCAATTCAAAGACAGCATCCTGTCGGTGGCCACCCTCGATAGCAATCATCTGATCCTTCTTTGACACATCGGATTCATACTGTTTGACGATTTCTTCCTTCTCACGAAGCAAGCAATCTGCTCTTTTCGATTCCTGCTCCGCAAATGTTGTCACGTCATTCAGTCTCGTCATCAGCTGTTCCCTGGTGTCCTCCAACGAGTACATCTCGGGACGCTTGACCAGTGCATGTTCCATCTGTGACTTTAGGCTCTGAACCATCTCCTCCTCGTTGAACTTCTCGATAGACGTAGACGATTCATTCCCTCTGATCTGTTGTTGATAAACGGAAATCTGTTGCGAAGCTTCACGGTGAATCTGAGTTGCATGTATAGCTGATTCCTGCGCGGCTGCTTTCTCGCTTGCCATGTAGGATTTCATCACTGCAATCTCCCGCTTCTGCTCCATGATCATGTCTCATCTGTTGCATCATTGCATTCGGCTCGTATTGATAGGCGTTCATCTCTGCCTCACGCATCTGTTGGGCTTCCGCCTCAAACTTGCGCCAGGCTTCCGCCATGTGTTGGTGACTCACAAGATGCCCCGATTGCTTGCTGGCAATCTCGCATCGTCTCTCCAGCTCCTGGATCCGGATGGTGCTCCCATATTCTTCTTGATGAAGATTAGCCATTGCCGCTGACATTTCATCAAGTGTCTTCTGATATTCCTCCATCTCCATCTTGTTCTTTTCTTTGATTGCAGCGCGATAATCGGCACTAGTGGGTGATTTGGATCTCCCACCTTTTGATGCTGACCTCACGCTCTTCTGCGACGCCCGCGGGGTCGCTGGCGAAGATGATGATCTTCTCGGCGGAGAATCTCTCTGCTTCGACTCCTAATGAATAGCGACTTGATTCCATGATCTCGCAGGCGTAGATACGTCGCTGAATAGTGCGGATCCACCGCTCCCAGGTTCATCCTGCGAATCTGCGACCATATCCATTACCGCAGGAAGAGCCATCAATCCATTGGATCCCTCCGAACTGTCGTTCCCAAAAGTTGCAGTACTTGGGCTCGCTGAAGATGCCATTGTATTGTGTGGGTTATTGTGCTTCTGTAGTTCCTGTACCCGCAATAAACCAGCTGTCTCTCCGTCCAGTGTAGAGCTTGCGATACGGCTGATAACCTGTCAAGAGATGGCAAGGTGACGTCCCGTGGGACGCTGTACACCGAGCCTCAAGCTGAATGTACTCAACCACGTAGAAAGGGTATACGGCCCAAACCGTTATAGCCAAACCAGCGCAAACTGTTGTAAGGGGGTATTGTCCAGTAACCTCACACACGTCCGATATCAGCAGCGCGATTGAACCTGTTTTCTCTCACACAGATCGATCACAGGCGAACGTTGTTCATGCAAGACCTTGAGCCCTACTTGTAACTTGAGCCAAAAGTGGCGTCCAATGGAACACTTCAATCAACAAGAACATGGACCTCAGAACGGCTTCCCAATTTAGGCACGGGGCCAGGAGGGTTTTAACAGGCGGTCTCACCGATGAGGCTTTCGGGGATGCAGGTGCCGGTGTCGATGGAGGCGGTAGTGGTGGTTGCCCGCCAGGCGCCGCAGGTGGAAGCGGCGGTTGTGGATGCCGTTGTTGACCCTCAAAACATTGTAGTCCGGCCACCAGGATACTGATCTGCGACGAGATAGAGTGCAGAATGAGCCGACATTCTCGTAAAAGGTCCCCATGATCCATGACAGCGCAGGATACGGCTGGCAATGATGGAATGGTCCGATCAGTAGCAAAACCAAACTGCGGAAAATTGCGGAAACATCAAACTAAGAGGCAAACAAGCAACAAGTCGCAGCAATCCAAAAGCGTGCAACAACACCACATGCTTTTTCCGGAAGAAGAGCGTCATGATGGATACCACGAAAACGTTGACACAAACCGCGGAGGGGTAGTGCAAGGAAATGGTACTGGATCGCATTGCCGAAGACATTCACCAGAACATCCCCAAGTAGTTAGGAACCGCAATGGATGAACGAAGTTTCCACCTGCCATCTTCGGCATGAATGCTATCATAGTAGTGGGAAGCTGCAATATCAGCGTAAGTGCCTCCGCGCGGAATTGTGCAGTGGGGCTGGCGCAGTCTTGCCGCTCCTCCTATGCAGATGGGCCGGTCACTGTGCACTCCTGCGAATTGGGCTGCTGCTTTCACCGCTGCGTCATGAGACACAAGGCTGCCTCTGCAGTAGAAACCCA
Source organism: Effrenium voratum (assembly GCA_963377175.1). Lineage (NCBI taxonomy): Eukaryota > Dinophyceae > Suessiales > Symbiodiniaceae > Effrenium > Effrenium voratum. Next base: position 328,693 of record CAUJNA010003436.1, read on the forward strand.
TCGGGGGGAGCCACACGTCGTTCCAGTTCGTGTAATCGTGATTGGGAGGTGGCTGCATCAGCCATTTCGAAGGTCGGACGAGCTCCTCATCCTGCAGGATGTTGATGGCAGCGTGGATGTTGGTGTTGCGTGCCCAGAAAAACGGTGAGATCGACTGAGTACGATGCTTGTCAGGTAGCAGGCGGCGTGGCTCGAAGGAGAAGATGATCCCGAATGTCCTTCTTAGCTGGTTGAAACCGGTGGTAGGTCCGTCTGGTCTTCAGGATGTACGGCCAACACTCTTCGCAAACGCTGAGCTGAACAATGAGCTGCGCAGGTAGCGAGTTTGGGGAGATCTTGAACTCACGGGATATCTCCTTGATTACCTGAGCGGTCCAGGGGCCTGGGTTGCCGTGGGGCGGTGGAGAAGGTGGCAGTTCAGAGACAGACTTCACTCGCTGCTCATCTTCAATAATGCTGCGACGGTGCGGCATGAGGCTCCTGTAGACGGTCTCCTAGGATTTCTTCCACTTGTCTGGTTCAGGAAAAACTAGGGTCGCAATGCAGGGCAACGTGTAGTAAAGAACTTCATCGATCAAGATGGCAATTTCCTCAACCCGACTGCCGGAGCGAAGCGATGGCTGCCCAAGGAAGGTACCGGATGGCGAACAGGAAGATGAATCAATTCAACCTGGTCCGAGGGCACCCTGTGGCGCGCCGGCGGGATTGACGGCGATCGAGGCCGCCTCTGATCATCATGAGTGCGACGGCCAGCGCGGGTCCATTCACCCCAGTCCTCTTCATCCTCAGATATCCCATGTGGTCCAGGCGTAAGCCTAACCCGGGATCGGCGGGAAACGGGAGACCGTGAACGCCTCGTAGTTGCATGGTCATGCATCGCTCAGACGTTGCGTGAGGAGCTGAGTGCCTGAACATCGCGTGAAGAGCTGTGCGCCTGAACATTGCGTAGGTGCACGAGGCCATGCGTCTGGACAAAGAGCTGCATCTCATTGCCATTGATGAAGTTTGGAAGTTGGTCAAGAGTAACTTGGCTGGTAGTCTGCACCGTGCCGTCAGGGCGCAGAAGGCTGCTAACCACATACTCCGCCATGCTCAGGTGAAGAAACGCCGCAATGCAAGAAGCCAACACATCCGAGCCAACTATGCACATGCAAGCACATGAAGGAAACAGCAACAACGCGCCTGCAAGCAATCCCGAGGAAAACTCCACAAGCACAACAGCAGCAAGGTAGCGTACAGATTTTGCCGCAAATCGTCGCCGAACGTCACGAAGGAGATGAGGATCGAAGCCTTTGGCTTCATAAAGGCGTTTGAGAGCATCTAGCCCAATTTGTTGCTGGACTGCTGGTTGAGCTCCACGTACAATGAGCCACGATCGGGATGACCACGAAGAGTAAGTAAACATCTGATCATTGGCACTTCGGATACCTTTGATCTGAGAAGGATGATCAGGTAGTTGCGGTGTGATAGTCCTGGACGATGAATCACACATGTAGCCCAGCACTTTGGTATCATTCTGGGTCTCCAGCATCACAGGGGGACGATAAAATTCCAGGGAGAGAAAATTCATGAGTACCGTTGTGGACGGGGCCGAATCACGCAGAAGGATGAAGCGATTGTCGACATAGCGCTCGTGCCAGATCACCCCGAAGTCGGACATGTGAAATCGAAGAGAGCACATGGTTTGATGCCAGAAGAAGTCCTCAACTGTGGCAACCAGATTGCAGAGTGGGGGCGCCGCAGGTGATCTCATAGCAACACCACGTTCCTGCCGGAACAAACAGCCATTAATCTCAAAATGACTGTTATCAATGACAAAGTCAAGGAGGCATCGAAGGTCTTGTTCACGAAAGGTTTGAGGGACCTTGGTTTGAGGGCGCCACTTGCCTTTGAACATGCGACGTCGATGATCCGACTTCACCTCGTACACCGACCACTGTGAAGATCTGCGGAGACCAACTACTTGATCATATCGATGAAGCAGGACCTGTAGTGCTTGATGGAAACGCTCCGTGGGTATGGATGTGAAGAAACCGGAAAGGTCCTGAGATACCAGGTGGATGTGTTCGGTGGGCTCTTCATGTGATAGCGCATCCCAAAGCTGCTGGACTAGCTCCTGAACCGAAAGCTGACCTGGTACGTCTGGAAAGGTGACTTTGGTGAGTTCAAAGATGAGGGCGCCGAAGACCGTGAGGAGGGGTGCTGCCCACGTGCGAAAGAAAGAAACAATCGGTCTCGCTTTTAGCCAGTCTTTGGTCGGTTTGGGAAGGATGCGAGCCGTGGGCAACGGTGCCTGGAGTCGAAGCCCCCAAGCGTAACGCTGTTGTAGGAGAGCAGGTATCGTAGTGACAACTTCAGAGCGAAAAGATGCTGCAGACTCACGGCACAGCGAAAAGACATCTCCTGTGCAAAAGGTCTTGTGCATCAGTGTGGCAAATAACGAAGGACAAATCACATGAGCACGCGAAGGGAAATGATCCGCTGGGATTACAACCCACGAGGACAGGGAAACAATAGTGCGTTGTAGTGACGCGGAAGTCCAGTGTGCGTGGTCTTGAACGTTAGAGCGATGTGCATCGATCAACTCCGTCAGAACAGGTTGAAAATCAGTAGGGAAACTGGTTCCATGTACATGCCAGCGACGAGCCAGTCTACGAAGCTGCATGATAAAACGCTGTTGAAGCATGTCAACATCACCAAAATACTGATCCTTCATGGATGCAGTCATGATGTCAAGGTCAATGTCCGCATTGATGCGCGAGAACTCATCCACAATCACGGCATGATCATGTGCACGATACAGGTTGCAGGCATCCATGTCCGAACAGCGACACGGAAAAGACGTGTCAGGAGTCCACCTGCGTTGCCATGTGCGGTAGTTGTAGATCCTGTCTCCCAAGGTAGCACTGCGAGTTTCCACAACACGGATCTCTGGAAGAAATAAGGAAGGAAACAGATCACGATGTGATGCTACCCAACGCTGCAACCATGTTCCAAGCTGAGCCTTCCAATTCTGAACGTGTAGTGCTCGGTAACTGAAGTTGTCGTTTGCGCATAACCTGGGCGAGGAGTTTCTGCGCCTTGGAACGAAAAGGCTCGTTGACGAAGACGGAGAGTCGCAGGAAGTAGTAGATCTGGGTGGGTGGAAAAGCCGCCGAGAACAGATCGCGCATAGCTTGAAACGACGCACCTGTGTTGGATCCCAGTTGATAAAGAGTGGAGTAGTGTGCTTGAATGTCATCCAACATCTCGGGTCGTACTTGCCGATGGAGATCAGGATGTAGTCGTCGCCGAAAGCGCTTGTGTAGCGAGAGTGAGGTAGGCGATGACAACGAATGACGCCGAAAGTCAACCAGATGTTCACGGAAACCAATTTTCCGAAGAAGTCTGCAGGGAGCGTTTAGATGTGGACGTAGCATGTATTGCCACTTGCTTTCCTGAACCCAAACCGAGGAAAGTGGGGAGTTTAATCTCAACCGGAATGGCACAGAAAAGCTAGTAGGTGTTGGATCGCTTCCAGTAGTGAAGCGCAGGCTCAAAGAAGGCATGATGTCCCCGTAGTAGTTGTAGAAATTTGCGGCTGCGTGAATGTTCTCGGCGAAGAACATCCTGATCTGTTGCTCCAACGTAGTAGGGACTATGCCATGGTGAGAGTCTGAGGTAGACGCATGGTTGCTGATGGTGACCTGGGTCCTGAATGAAGTCAAAGAGGTCCGGGAAGCGTGTCCGCAGTGATCGAAGGTGTCGCATATCCGCAAAAGTGGAGTGCATGATTTCACAAAGCAGTGACGTCTTGTAAAAATGAAGAACCTCAAAGAACGGCGGAATGTACCCATGGTTTTGAGAAATGAGACGCTGCAAAAAACAGATCAACAGATAGGCAGTGTTCCGACATCTGTGAAGCTCATACCTGTTGGCCACAGTATGAGAGGAACGCGACATGGAATGTGCCGGAATCTGAAGTGCAATCCGAACCACGGTGAGCACTTCAAGGATGAGGTCTAACTGAGGCAATTGCTGAACTGACTCATACTCATCCATTGGAATCGACGGTGGTGGAAGTCCAGGAAAGCAGTACTGCCAGCACGTAGAGAACACCGTCAGCGAGTTCAGAAAAGTAGCCAAGGAATGCCATTGTGCAACGTCGTCAAAGATTCCACTGTGGCGAAGTTCAGTCCACATGATGGATATGCAACCAAGGAAAGCTACAAGGTGGCGGCGACATGCATTCAAGAGACAATGAGCACCAAGCAACTCACAAGGCAAGTAGAGACAAGCACCTCACCAAACAAGCAATGTGCAAGAAGAGGACGGACAAGTTTTGAACCGTTCGTCATCTATGACGCAACTGCCGCTCCGGGCTAATATGCAAGCAATGGAAACTGTTCACCCGGTGAGTAAGCGGGCAGTCACGATGAGGTGACACAGCGCTTTGTCCGTGAGCTTGGTAATGTAGCCAGGTTCAAGTCCCCACAGAGCGGCCATAGCCGCAAACGTAGGTGCATCTCGTTTTGGCATGCGTTGACGCGCCTGAAAGAGCTGGGTCGACATAGATTCCAAGGACTCGTTGCCGTTGAGACGGGATGGGTGATTGGCCCACTTAATCAATGACGCCACTGTAGTGGTAGTGGGTGATTGCTTGAGATACAGGCGTGGTTGATCACTGGTCCATGCGTAGTGCTTGATGATGTCATCTGGCGTGCTGTGTGTGGTGAGCAGCTGTGACGCCGCCGGCTTGGAAGGCGGGGAAGAAAGTCCGTGAAGAGACTGGATGATCCGAGGTTGTTGTTGAACCGAACCATCAAACGACTTGCCATCGAGGGCCGCCGCACTGACCGTGGGCAGGGAGCTGGTCGGCGTCGAAGATTGTGAGTGGTTGGCCGGAGGTGGTGTAACCAACTCTGCATCATCTTTCTGAGATGGTAACGTGGGGGAAGACGAAGCTCGTTGTGATGCCGAATATTGAGCCTGGAGCAACTCATGAGCTCGATGTAGATCATTGAACTTCTTGAGCATGTCTTCTGCTTGGGTAGAGGGCGTAAGAGTCGCGTGATGTTGGTGAAGAAACTGAAGCACCAGATTGGCCAAGTGGCCGTGAACCTTGATGCGCTGATTGAAGTCGTCAAGGTTGAGCCCCAGCGAATTGGCAAGGTCCTTTTCCAAAGTAAGCAGGCTGAGCGGCTGTGATCGTCGCAGTAGTTTTGAACTCCAAAGCAGGGCCTCGGTGCGGGTACGAAATCCTTCCCACGTCGCGAATCTCCCGTGAGCAAATGGTCGCAGTAGCCAGTTGGTAATGCCCCCGTGTATGACCTGAACCAGGCGAACATCCCGGATGTCCATGCCAGACATGTCACGTAGAGTATTGTGCGGGGTGTTGGCAACCGTCATGGGCAGGCTAAAGGAGTAGAGCTGGTTGGTGTCGAACATGCCATCACCAGGTTTCCAATCATCCGGTGGAGTAAGCCACGCTTTTTGAGGCCGAACTGGCAGCGCAGCTGGGTATCCAGGCGATGGTGTAGCTTGGGAAGAAGTGACCGGTGGTGGCATCACGGGCGTCACGAACTTAGCTGGTGTGGGCTCCGGAGGAAACGGCATCATGCAGTTGACCGGAGTATGATGAAATTGCTGCGTAGAGGAGGGGTTCGATTGATAGTTGCCTGGCGGCACCGGAAAAGCACTGGAAGTGTTGTAGCCCGAATTGTGTTGCCAGGAGACCAAGTTGTTCCAATCCATGCCATCCGAGACCTGGCTGTCATTGTGTTCACGTCTGCGTGCTTTGCGAGGCTGGGAGGAGGGACTCCGATCCCTTCTGCGCCGAGTTCTGGATCTGTCACGATCATCCCGGCGTGACATGACGAAACAGCAACACGTCCGGAAATGGTAAAGCTCGTCCTTGAGGAAGGATACAAACGACAAACCACAATCAACGACAACTCAAGACCATGTACATGCATATTCATGAATCAAAGCTCGACCACTGTGCAGTACGTCAAGTGCAGCACACAACTCGGATAATTCAAGCATGTGAGTCGGCCGACATTCCTTGCGAAAGGAAACGGCATCACAACGCAAGGCACAAAGGAATCTGCCAGCAGCGACATCCAGGATTGTGAAACTTAACTATGAAGAGGTGGCTGTCTTCCCTTTAGTGAAACCTCGTTCCTGCTTAAACGTGAAATTCCGCTGTTCTATGATAAGCACGTTGAGGTCAAATTTTCCGGCGTACCGGCCCGGGGTCACAAGATGGGTACACCCGAGGGTCCCCCACGAATGGGGTGTTCACACAGACTCCAGATGGAGGGTTCTAATCTTTCAAGTACAACTGGTAAGTCTCGGCTTGGATAAGGTTCTGCATGAATAAGTTTCGGCTCGCAATGCACTCGGTTTCCCTCTAGTGTCGAAAACGTTACAAGGTTCAACATGAAGCACACACAGCGAGAGAAACAACGGGCCAAAAAGACTTTGCACAACCATTGCAGGTACACAGCTGGACGTCTCCAACTGCTTCACCAGGGTCACGAGAGTGTCTTCGTTGGTGGCAGACTCTCGGCCCTGCTGCCACCCCCTGCAGTGGGAAAAAGTTATTGTATGGTGGCAGGGTTTTCTGCCACTCCGCACACACACACCGAGCACACCCGGCCGAATGCCACAAGCGATGCCTGGATGTCCCGTACACCATGGAGATCTGAAGGTGCCTTCTGCTGAAGCCCAGCGGACAGGTCCTGTGGCAAGCAAGTGGTCGGCAGCACTAACCACAAATTACTTGACAAGCCGTCAATACCAAGATTCGGAAAGGTCCAGCGAGCAATCCGGAAGCCTTAGCGCGTTCGTCAACCTTGAGCCAAACCCATCGTCATTATTTCCACAACCCCCTGCCCCCCCCCCCGCACTGCCGAATGGTCGGAAACCGGCCACCAAACGTCCAAAGGTCCAACCGAGACTCACAACAACCGCGCACCTCCAAGGACATCTCCCGCAGCTCTGTCAGCCCGCGGCCGCGCAGCACGTCCAGGAAGCCCAGCTCGCTGGGCTGAAGGAACAGCAACGCGCTGCCTGCCTTGCCGATGCGCGCAGTGCGCCCCACGCGGTGGAGGTACTCCTCGGTCCTGAGGAAAATTTGTTGTTGATATTTGTGTAGGAGCCAAAACACGTCTGAAACCCGGGCTTGGCGCAATATTCCGAGTTGCATTTGCCAACCTGCAACCCACCGTGCACATGCGTGTCCTTTGTGGCGGGTCATACTGGACAATCCAGTCGATGCGTGGGAAGTCAAGTCCTCTGGATGCCGCATCGCTGGCCAGAAGCACACCTCCAGCCGATTTTGCGAAGTCTGCCATGTGTCCAGCTCGCTCCTCTTTGGAGAGGCTCCCATGCAACTTGAAGATTTGCGTCTTGGAAAACATCTTGACGCGGTCGGTCTCTGTGCCTTCCTCACCCTCCTCGCCGTCATCCTCGTCTTCGTCGTCCTCGTCCTGGAGATGCTTGGCATCTTTGGCCAGCCCGATGAAGGAGCCCGAGATCTTCTTGATTTTGGGCTTGGCTTCCCTCCGCGAAATGCCGCCGCGCGGCGGCCAGCTGGCATCTGCCAGCAGGTCGCAGTGGAAGTCCACAGAGGCGCCCGTGGAAAGAAAAACGATGGACTTCTTCTTGCCCACCCGCAGCAGGGCGGCCAAGAGCATGGCAAGCCGTTCTTTGCCCGGCACCACGCAGTACCATTGCGTCAGCGTGGAGGGCGCCGCAAAGTTCAGCTCGTTGCCCACCGACACCGTGCCGCTCGCGCCGCTCGCGCCGCTCGCGCTCTCGACGCACCCCTCCGCATCGGCCCAGAAAGCCTTGGGGCGAAGACAGAAGTTGGCAAGCCTCGGCTTCGCAACGTGCGCAAACTGGACAAGCTCATTCATGTCATTCACTCTCCAGGGATGCGAACAAGTGGCTGCTGCACAGCTGGAACCAAAGTTGCTGAAACCAGCATGGATTGAACTGAGCCTTCGCCATTCTCCCCTTCCTGGCACCGCACATGCATCAGCAATCCGACATCATGGCATGAAAGCTGCACTTTGTCCGGCCTTTGCTTCTTCCATCAGCTTCTTGTGGATGGATCGAATTTGCGGCTCGAAACCCATATCCAGCAGCCGGTCTGCTTCATCAAGCACCAGGCACTTGATATTGCGGACCTTACTTGCCACGTCTGTAACATTGCTACTACAACCCTTACCCCCTCTTTGCCTCAGCGAAATATGCACACACACACGCACACACGAAGCTGCTGGGATAGCCATTTGCCGACTTGGCGCAACGAAGGTGGCAGTGTGCTCCAAGTGGTATGCCAAACGGCCGGGTGTGGCACACAAGACCACCAGGCCTTTCCGCAAGCGCGCCTTCTCACTTTTGGGCTTCTCGCCACCTGAGCTTTTTTTGCCAGAGCATCCTTTCGGAAAGCAGACATGAAAGCAAAAGAGTCGAGACACATCCAGAGTTGAAGAACTTTCTGGGACTTTGCGACTTTGCCGACTTTGCCGATGCCCTGCCTGCCACAGCTCCGCAAACCACCGAGGGCAGCATCCGCGCCAGATCGGAGGCCACTTTCAGGGTCTGCAAGGCCAACTCTTTGGTCGGTGACAGGATGGTCGCCAGCGTCCCCTTCCTGGCGACGCGCGCCTCCCACATTTTCCACATGTGCCACATGCTACCCTCAGCCCAAACTGGAATCCACACACCTCCGGAACAAGCCCAGGCTCCTCCTGTCGATGCCGCCTGGCACCTTCAAGAGCTGATGGAGCACCGGCACCAGAAACGCTAGCGTCTTCCCAGACCCCGTCGGGGCCCGCAAGAGGAGGTCCTTCTTCCCGGTGACTGCCCGTGGAACTGCCAGAGCTTGGATCGGGGTGCAGTCGTTGAACCCCAAGTACTCCAGCTGTCGAAGCAAGGATTCATGCAGCTTTAGAGCTGTAAACTTGGTCTCTGAAACCACGCCGCTTGCTTTTAGGTCTGGATCGTCCTTTGACATCTTGGGCTTCTTGGGTTTCGGAGACTTGCCCAGCACGGCACCAGGCTGTCCTTTTGCCTTCCTCTTGGCTGGCCTGGGCTCTGAGGCCTCTTGCGCCTCCTCCTTGGCCTCCTTAGCCTCCTTGGCCTCCTTGGCCTCCTTGGCTGCCTTAGCCGCCATGGCCACCTTGAGCATGGTCTCCTTGGCTCTTGGCTTGCTGCCCTTGCCCTTAGCCTTGCCCTCAGCTCGGGAGCCCTTGCCTTCATTGGATGTCTTAGATTCGGCATCTTTCCATTTGGATGCGCTGGCTTTGCCTTTGCCTCCTTTGGCTGTCTTCCGTGGCTTTTGTGGGCTGACTGCTTTGAGCGCGCGAGCCGCAGCAGGCCCAAGGCCAGTGATGTTGATGGACAGGTCGTCCATGGCGTCAGCCCATGACGCGGAATTGCTCTTTCAGGGCACCCCAGTCGCATGCTGGGATTCTGGATGCATAAATGATTTGTGTATATACATATACGTGCATATACACATGTCATAAATGTACCTACACTCCATGTGTTTTGAAGATGGACGATCTGACAAGCACAGCGCATCTGAAAGAAGAGAAGCATCTAAGCTGCGCAAGCCTCATGCTCCAAGATGCGTCATGGCACTGGGCCCGCCCCATGTCTCTGATTCGCCTCCATTGCGGTTGGTTCTTCTGAAGGCGTGCGAACCTGAGCTGCACGCTCTGAGTCGGCACCTTCAGATTCGCACTGGGCCCTTCGCCCATACACGCCGTTCCTTCCCTTCGTCTTCCACATCCAAGCAGGTCACAACCTGCAACGCAAAGCCCAAAGGTCACTGACTTGGAATCGATTCGCCAGCTGGAAGCGGCGTCCTGTGCTTCGAAGGCGTCTGGCCGCAACTGCGGGTCCAAGGATGTGATCTCCAGACCTGAAGGGACTCAGATTCCAGCATGAAACACAAACATGAGCGTTGACCACGCCATGTTTGCTGCGCAGCTGAGTTTGCTGCTTTGCAATTGCTGGTCGATGTCTTTCGCCTGGGGTCTCTGGACAGTTTGTTGCCCTCCATCGCCCTCTACCATTTGCCCCTTTGTCGTACCTGCTCGGGCCGCACCAGTTCTCGCTCCACCTGCGTCAGCTCGAAACTTTCACATAGGCGCTGGGTCGCGCAGGTCGCCTTGAGCTTGGCTCGGCGCCGCTTGCTGCGGGCCTGGCCCGTGCACATCCAAGGCCAAGACAAGTGGATGGCAAATGAATGAAAACAAGATACAAAAGATACACCTGTGATTCATGTGACTGGATTTTGTTGGCCTCCGTGATGGGCGACACGTGCTTGGCCTCGGTGACAAAGGCCCGACAGCGCAAATGGGATTGCATCAGATTGAGGTCCTCGAAAAGCTTGAGGAGCGGGTGAACGAAAGCTAGCAGTTGTTGCATGAGATGGGTCGGTGACAGAGTGGATTCATAGGTAGCTTGTGTACAACGAGAGTCCCGGCAAGATTCGTAGGATGCGACACGCAAACGCACATGGTGGCGTGGCAAACCTTGAAAAATGAAAACAACGAGAGGCGTCAGAAGCTGTCTTAAAGCACCTCTGGGTTCTGCATGCTGCGTGTGCAAAGATTCTTGCGAGGTGGTTTACTGAGAAGACTGAGGTCTCAAATGAACAAGCTGAATCGGTGGAACATGTAAAAGTTCGTAGCACCAAGTCCAAAACGGGCAAACCGAGACTGCTGAAACACTGAGCCACTGCCCGGGGGGAGGGGTGGACCGAGGAGGAATCGAGCCTGAGACGGGGGGGGGGGAAATGTAGAAAAGGCTTGTCCTAGGGGGTGGGGGGTAGATGGTTGCCTATTCTGTTTTTATTTCACAATGCAACACGTGTACCACCTTATTCTGTTTTTGGGGGGCATGAAAGAACGTTATGGTTGTGGTAACGAATTGATGATTTGGTCCCCTGTCTCGTTCCAGATTTCAACTTTTAGTTTTATTGATTGAAAGAGGTTAGGACTTTCTGTGGTTTCATGGGTTGGCTTTTGGGCGGGTCTTCTGGTTTGGGTTCGAGCACTCCGCTAATTCGGTCGTTCACCCGCGCTTCGTGTTCATCCACCTCTTCTCCGTGTAATCTGTCGGGATACTCAGTCTTCAGAGCGTCAGCGTTGTTTTCGACAAAAGCTTGGACAGAGAGCATCGAGACATTCAATCAACGACTTGTCTTGGATGAGGCTTTTCCAAAGCAATTCAAAGCTCAAGCATTGACCTGTTGCCCTCTTACTTGCTACACAATGGCACCAAAGAAGCAGGGCGGTTACAATGGTAAGAACAGCAAGGATGGCAAGAACAGCAAGGATGACAAGAACCAGCAGGCTCACGAAGAGACAGTGCGTGACCCAGAGGCTCGAAGCTCCACAGACCCCATCTTCAACCCGTTTGGTGACACCAGCCCAGAGGCGCTGGAAGCACTGTGTCAAGCATTCAGCGGGCTCACTCTTGCAGAGCAACTGACAGTGGCGCAATCCTTCGAGTCAGCGACGAACAACATAAAGGCTCGCAAGGGCAAGGTCAAGTCGGTCAAGCAGGTTCAGATCAAGATCGCCGCTGCCAAGAAGGAGAAGGACATTGACAAGACCAGCAAGCCGGTGTCCGAGAAGTTCTTGAAGACTAAGATTAAGCTCCACGTCCGTTTCGATGACCAGACCTTTGAGATTGAGGTGTTCCTGAGTGATCGCCTGGGCACACTGCGTCGGATGCTGTGTTATGAGTTAAAATTGAAGAAGGACCAGAAGTTGCAGTTCTTGCTCAACGGCGTCCCGCTTCCGAAGGTGAAGGGCATCAATGGAGTGATGAAAGTGGCTTGCGCCACAACCTTCTTGTACTCCTTGGGTTTACAGAACGACGACGAGATTACAACGTCCTTGGACAACACCGAGCAGGCGGAGGTGGAGGAGGAGGAAGCGATTGAGGACATTGAGCCCAACACGGACTCGGACAATGATGACGATGATCAGTGAAGACATTGAACAGAACCCTTGAACTCACTGTGTCTCAATCGTAAGAACTTTTCTCAATGTGTTTGTTGAAACAACTCCCACAGCTGTGTCACTAGAAAAGCCGATATCGAGACCAGACTACGTTCCAGTGTAGCGATGTTGCTGACTGTAGCATTCCCGCACAGAAGAAAAAAGGACATTGTCAAGGGTCGTGTTTTTTTTGATGGAGGATTCAGAGTGTGAGATGTCCGACTTGAGACTGACCTTTTGACTGACTTGCCACTGATGACATCCGCAGTTTTGATTTTCCCGCTCATCAAACTCGATTGCTCCACCACACAATGCCGTCGGTCATTTTCATTGACAAGGGCATCTCCACAGGTCTCGCTCCCTTCTTTGTGAGGACTGGCGATGTCGTCACAGAAGACACACCCGCTTGGACTCCAACCAAGCAGAAGCTGATGGAACTCACAAAGGATGAGTTGATGGCCCTAGTGCCTGAGAATGTCGATGTCAAGGCAAAGACGACGAAGGGAGACATTTGCGAATTCATCCTATCGAATTGGTCGTTTGTCATCAACGAGGCTAAAGCCTGTGGTGGTAAAGGTGGTGGTGAAGAAGGAGACAAAGACAGAGGACGAGACGATGGCAAAGAGCAGAAAGGGAGAGACAACGATTTCGACGACATACCTTTCCCTTCTCAACCTGATGATGGCGACTTGGTCATCTGTGTCCAGAGGACTTTTAGAGACATCTTATTCCGCAACTTCACTCTGAACAAGGACGACAGCGTTGCCACTCTGAAAGGTTTGCTCTATGGTGCTTGGAGTGTCCCTACACGCCATCAACGTTTGGTGTTCAACAACAATGACCTATCAGATACAATGTCCTTGAATGAGTCTGGCATTGAAGATGGGTCGGTGGTCTATCTCTTCATCAGAGGTGTCGGTGGAGGGTTTGCTGGTGGCATCCCGGTTCAGAAGGAGTGGCTCAACAAAGACGTCGCAATGGTGGAGCTCAAGAGGAAACAAACCAAGACCTACACCAGCGACGAGAAGCTCAACATCCCATCAGATGCTTTGCCTAGCAAGTTTGTGGAGTTCCTTGACGAGCAGAAGAGCAAGTCGGACGAGCTTGTCCTGATGAAGACACGCCTCGGGAACAGTTTCATTCGTACCATTTTGAAGCAGATGTCGAACGAGAACTTGCGCACGATGAAGCAGATTTTCACTACGAACCGCCAGCGTGGTGAGAAAAACCTCACGAATGAAGAGAAGGTTGTCAAGGCGATGACCATCATCAATCCTCAGATGGAGAGCATCAACAAATGTGTCAAGAAGCTACAGTTTGTCCAGTCATCCTTGCTGACTGAGTCGCTTCATTTGTTTCTTGATGAGTATCACTCCTATAACGAACAGAGTGGCTCAATTGCTTTGAACCTTCAAGGGTTTGTGTCTGCGGTTGAGAGGGAGCTTGAGCGTTGTGAAGACAACGACCCAAGCGTGAACAATGAGATGGCTCAAAGGAGCTGTGTGTTCCAGTAGGAGGGAGTGCCACACCAGAAATCAGGGGAACGCCCGCCCCTAATTAGGGGAACGCCCGCCCCAAATCAGGGGAACGCCCGCCCCAAATCAGGGGAACGTCCACATCAAATAAGGGTATTTCATTGCTTTCGGTGGCACTCTCTCAAAAGGACTTTGGTCAAGGACATTCATGAACAGGTCAATTGACCATCACATACCATTTTGCGAATGATGTAAAAAGACGGTCTTTGGAACACTTGAAAGGCAGGCTTTGAAGGATTGGAGGTTCTGAGGATGGATAGGTGTGGTGTCCCTTTTCTCACGATAGTCCCCGCATCCGCTCCGTGCCGAGGCCAAGAAGTCAACGACATCATCAACTACCACACTGCGAACTTATAGGTTGAGTTTCTTTTCTGTTTTTTCATTTTATTTTTTGGTCTACCCCTAAACCAATCAACAAGGGAAACTCTCGCCAATTTTCTGTGTCAATGTTTGTCCCCATACCCAATTTTCAAGGTTTCTTCCCTTTCGATCCTTCAACTACACTTTCTGAAAACCCACCAAAACAGGGGCATAATCCACCATTTCCCAAATCATCGAAACCCAAAAAATCACAAAATCCATTTCAAGCTCATCACCAACGACCCCAATTTCAAGTTTCAAGCCCAAGCCCAAACCCACCCCTTTTATCCATCCCTGTTTGTCAGAAGGTCCGCCTCCAACGACATCAAGGACGCTCATGACGCTGGTTGCTTGTAATGCTTAATCCCCCCTTCTATCAAACAAACTAACAAATATATCACTAATCAAATCAGTAGGTATATCACTGTTGATGTTAGCATTTTTCAAATCCAAGGAAATCACACTGTAGCCCAAATCACGAGCGACCATACCAACACTGCCTGTACCACCAAATAATTCTAATAATTTCATATTATTAGAATTATTTAGATATTTATTTTATGGAAAAGTGATAATGACTTTGTCATCATATTACTCAATCTCTAATTGAGTAATGACCATACGGGATTGAATTGAAAGCATCAATATAAAACCATTTATTTTCATAATTACTGAGTGATTGCTTGACTTGAGACATTGAATATATTTGGTGTGTTTTGCTCCTGATGAAGTTGTAGGAGATTTCGTGCTTTTTGTTGTGATGCAGTGCTTCATGATAGTTTTGATATGTTAATTCCTTTTTAACCTTGTGCTTGACGACACCTTTGGATTTCTTGTGTTCCTCATCCTCGCCGTGGATTGTGAAAGCATAGGATTTAGGTTTCAACCCGATGAATCTAGTAATGATTTTTCCATTGACTTCATCTTTGTACATTCCTAAGACCTTCTTATTTGTTGCGTCATGGCATGGATGTTCAACAGGATAATCACTAAAATCCATATGTTGCTTGATACCTTGAAAATCCTTGTAGATATCATCCGTGAAGGTTTGAATTACATAACTGTCAGTATCTGTATATATCAATTTGATATTTTCGTTGTATTTCTTTTTCAACACACCATAGTAAAACTCATACATATGTAATTTACTCAAATCCAATATTGTCATTCCTAAGAATATGGGTTTATCCAATTTCAGTTTAGCTTTAGTTTTCTCCACTCCTACCAGATGTTCATTAATGATAAATCTATTTTTGAATGTTGGATTATTCACACATTTTTCATACCTAACATCATTACCTACCAGTTCAAAATCCATATGTTTTCTTTTGTCTTCCATAGTTTTTCCATACACCGCGTTATTCATTAATTTGAACAGGTCTTTCTCAAAGTCGCTCTTCGCTTCTTTCCTTTTACCAGTGTTGAAGTCAATCCACGGTTTCAACCATGCCCTCTGAACCTTGGTGAGTTTCATACCCATTTTTAGATAATACTGTAAAGTCTTGATATGAACCACATATTTTTCTTTATCTCTCAAATTTAATATTAACTTGCTGGTTTTCTCGTCCTTCGGTTCTTTGTTTCCATAGTAGATTTTGAAGATTTCCTTTTGATAGTCTGAAAGCATGTTAGCATTGACATTCATGATTTCAGGTGCTAATGGATAGTCCGAATGGTAGTCGTGTAGTGTTTCTGGATATTCCAAATCCACTTCAAGGATGAAACCGTACTCATCTTTTTCATCCCGCTTTTCAATGTTAGGTGTTTTCTTTGCCCATTTGATGTTCTTTAAAGGCAATTTTTGAGACATCGCCAGACCATACAGATTGTTAGCATCTAAGTAATTGATATAACTTGACGGCTTGTTTTCATCGAAGGCTTCATCCATATACTTATTGTTTGCCTCAGCCAGTTTATGCCTGACCTGACACATACCTCCTCGCATTCCCTGTTCAACCATCTCATACATTTCTTTATCGTGCAACTGCTCAATTTCAACACCCGTTTTCAACAACATAGCTTCCCAAGCGAAGTTAGGAAGCGTATAATAATGAGCGGGGTCCAAACCGTAGTATTCCATACATAAGTCTCTAAAATTTTCAAACACATCAGTCAATAATAAAACGTCGGTTCTCAAATACAAATCGTGATCTTGTCCTAATGTTCTAATACCGAAGTGTTTCCAAACCTTTTGTGCCCTTTCATAATCTTAGTCATAAGGATAAATCCCCTTATCAGTCAACAAGTCCAAATCTTCATCGGTTTTAACATATGGATTTCTAACACTGTATCTAAAATTGTTCTTCCAGTTCTCACGCCTTTTATCATCTTCATACTTACTCAACTTTACCAACTTATCCAACGAAGACGATAAGAAGCTAAAACTGTCCTTGAAACAAAGGTGTTTAAAACCAACGGTTATGAACTTCTCGCTGTTCTGTGCGATGCAATCGATTTTAGCATTCTTGCTCAGTTCGTGTGCCTTATTGATGATTAAGTGAGCGTCATAGTTTTTAAGGTTATAAAGGAAGACTGGGATTTTATAATATCTCATACTAAAAGCAAGATTACAATCATCATGAGCACAACGTCTATATTTACCAGTAAAATGGCAATGGTCACGAACCTTCTTATCTCCTTCTTGAAAGCCCTTTCCACAAACGAAACACTTAGTAGCAGTGTCAAAATCTGTTTTATCGTCCTCAGTCATGATTATCTCTTTCACTTCTTTCATTTTCTTTATTACATCATTTCTGACTTCATTCATTTTCTCAACGAACTTATCCATACAATCTTCGCCTCTGTATAAATAGGGCTCACTGCTTCCAGTGATGGCATTGACTACATTAATCATAAAACCACAAGGACGATGATTTTGATATGATGTTGTTGTCGCTTTTGTCGATTTGCTTTTAACATCAATGGGCACTGTTAAACATTCAAAGTCGGCATATATTACGTAAGGTGCTTTCAGTTTCTTAAAATGGTTCTTAAATTCAATGGTAGCTCCTATCTCTGGCATTTCTATTTGTTGTCCTTCAACCGCTAGACAACCCTGTTCTTCGTGTTGTTTTAATAACTCTTCTGACTTGAAACCGTGTGAGCACGTCCTACAATGATGTTTTTTCCTATTTGTTTTGTTGGTTTGGCTTCCCATCAGCTTGTTATAGTTCTTGATGTAAACATAGTGCGAGTTGGCATTTTCTCCAGTCAACTTTATTATATCAATCTTTTGCTGTGCTTGGGGGTTGTTGCTTCTTTTGTATAATAAAATTGTTTTACTATTGGTATCAGGATTAATGTAATAAACATTGACCGATATGTGTTTGTTCTGTTCTTCAAATTGTTCAATCTCATCATTGCCTACAGGAAAGTGTATATTGTCCCATTTAATAAACTTGTCATCAACATACTTTTTATAATGATACATATCACAGGGATTGTCTTTTTTGTATATCTCATAAAAACCACATTGAACGGAATAATTGAAACACAACTCATCATCGTTTTTAATATTGATACAAGCCTTTTTGTTTGCTACCCAGTCAGGTAATGGAATATAAGAAGAGCCACGGGTAGGATTGTATCTGTCATAACTTATCACCAGCTTTCCAACTTTAAGAAGAACGAGACCTGATTGAATGAATTCGGCTATCTCAATTTGAACCTCTATGTCGTGGGCTATGTTGTTTAAAACACTGTTTATCTCTTCTGGGTTATGGACATTGTATCTCCTGCTTCTCAGCCTTCGTCGTATCTCTTCGTTGTCAGTGTTCTTTAACGACAAATCCACTTCAACAATGATTTTCATATTTGGGTTTCTGTTAAGGAATTCTACCATTCGTTGCTTCTGGTATTTTAAGTATGATAAGCCTTTCATTCCTTTCAATCGTATATCACTGACCGAATATGTGTTGGCGTAGCCTTTGAAGGCTTGCTGCTCATCTGTGATTTTGGATTTGAAACGCTTGACATAATCCTGTAAGGGTCTTCCTCGTGTGAGTTTGATGAAGCTAGCCCCTTTCATTAGAAGACTATGTTTTCTGTAACCATCGCTTCTCGCCACTTCCTTTAGTCTGGTATTCAACACCTTCGAAGTGGGTTTGTTCTTACTGTATCTGTAGCTCTTGTCTCCTATTTTGAGTTTTTGTGTTTGTTTCCCTTCTTTTTGTATTAGTTCACCTTGATGACTTTTTATAATGAAATCTATGATTTTTTCTTCTGACACTGACACCATATATCTATACTCTATATTATATATAGTAAATATTTCTTTAAGTCGTAGTTTTGGGTAGGGGTTGCCTGTTGGAGAAACTGGGCTCCGGGTTAAAACTCAACGCATTAATCTTATTAATGAGTTTTAATAAGATTAATGATTTATCCTTTCATAAAGGGGTTTTTTGTTTTTATTGCATACATTGCTTTTCTTGTGTTTAAATAGGTTGGACTTGCTTGATATCGTCCTTCCGCAGTCCTCGCAGGTGTAAGGCTGTTTTAGGTTTTTGTTGAAGTAGTTCTGGTGTAGGTCTTCTGGTCGTCCTTCCATCTCAGTAGGTGGTCGTCGCTCTCGCTAACCTTCTCGCTCATTCTCTGTAAGACTAAGTCGTTTTCCGCTTTCATAAGTTCAACCATTACATCAAATTCGTCATTCGTTATTCTCTGTTTTCTATTGCCATTAATGAAAATTCCTATCATTTTTACTATATTATCACGTTTTCTCTTTAAGTAGTTTTATTTTTTCTTCTTGCCTCGGCTACTTTTTGTATTTGTGCTTTCTGGGCTTCTGCTCCTACTTCTTGTTTCCATTTGTTCCCTCGTCCATTCACTACCTCGTGCTATTTCTTGGGGTGAGTTGCTCCTGCTTCTTGTTTCTAATTGTCTTCTGTTCATTTGATTACCTCTTGCTCTTTCTTCTGGTGAGTGGCTTCTGCGTCTTGCTTCAACCTGTCGTCTTGACCAGAAAGATGCCCTCGGTTGTTCTTCTTCTTGTTCTCGCGATTGTTCTGATGGAGTGGATGACTTCTTACCTCGTTGGAATAGTTCAAACACACTCTTATCTTCCCCACCTAAGAATAAGTTTCTTAATGACTTTATTTCTCGACTTTCCTCTTTCTTCTCTTCCTCTTTCTCGGTTGATGCTGACGATGATGATGTTAAATGAAGACTTTGTAAATCTTCCTGCTTTTCGTTTGACTGTTTTAAATCATTATCTTTTACACCTTCTGGTTCATCTTCTGACTTTCTATTTTCCTCACTCTTGTCTGTAATTACATCACTGAATTTTTCATCATCTAACTCCTTTGCTACATATCGCGTTGTTTGTGTATCTGCCTCATTGTTTTCATACAACTGTGATGTTGGCGGCATTTCATCAAACATTTCTGGCGTCAATTCATGTAATAAAACTTGTTTATCAGTTTGAACCCTAGCATTCAACCGTAGTCTCCTGTCGTATTTTTGAAAGGTCAAAATCGTCAAAGTCTATATCGTTAATTGATGTGTCAAATGCCCGTCTTTCGGGGATGATTTCAATTTTCAATCTGTGTGTCATCGCTTCTTTCAGCATTTCATCAAAAGTTTTCCTTCTTCTTAATCCATAATATTTATCAGTCATATTTAAATATTATAGATTTTTTATTGTTGAGTTGATGAACTTGGTTTCTGTTTGAAGTACTTGTTATAAACGTTTTCCTTGTAATATGCTTCTAACCGAGTACGAATTCCTTTTCTTTCTGTTGTGCTTGCATTGTTATATTCATCTAATAATTCTTTGAACTCATCGTATTTATCAGCATTTATTACATTGAATTGATGTAGTGTTGAAATTATATCATCCAACATAGTTCCCGGAGTTTTCGATAAATACACCGGCCACATCCATTTTATAGTAGTCAAATAATTTTTGAAAATTTGTTCGTCATCAACTTCTTCGTTTTCGACATTTTGTAATTCCAACTCGTTTGCTTTTTCATACATTTCCATCATTTCGGTGGTAGAAATTGTTGTTTGTTTATCATCATCATCTTCATCATTGTCTTTACCCTTTTTCGCTGTTGCTGATTCCTCTATGGGTTTTAAAGGTGGCAGTTCGTCATCTGATGTCATTGAATGAACTACTACCCCTTCAGGTATTGAACTTGACGATGCTTTATTCAAACCTTCGTGTATGCTTGGACTGAGTTTTTCCCTTTTTTCTCTGACTTGTCTATCTTGTTCTTCGAATGATGCTTGTAAATCATTTTCATACTCTTCATATTCTGTCAGTGGACTGTCTGGTGTGGAGAAAGCGGACTTTGAAGAAGACCGGCTGGTTATTCTAGAAGACGATGCTGTTGTCTCTGCTTTTCTTAATTCCTCCTTTCTTTTCATCGTTTCCTGATTTAACAATCCTAAGCTGTCCTTGTTGTCCCACTGACTTCCATATTGGTTTAATCTGTATCTCGTCGCCTTTCTATCTATTACATCTTCAATCGATGGTCTATTCTCATCTTCTACTAATGTTTCTTTTAACAATTCATCATAAGAAGGTCTTAAGTGTAGCTGTGATTTTAATGAACCCATGGCATGTGGTTTGGTTGTATTCAGTCTATTTATTCATTTAGTCATATTATATTAATTAATTTAGAAAATAAATTAATCCGAAATATTCTTAATCATTTCTTCTAAATGTTTCTTTCTTGCTGTGAGTTGTTCTGTTGTCTGTATTCCATCTGGTGAGCGTGTGTTGTCCAACTCTCGTCTTATCTTGTCTAACTCCTTTCTATAACTTTCGGTTCTGTTGCTTTCAGCTAAATCATTTCGATACTTTATTAATGCTCCTTGTGATTGTTTCGCATCCATTGTTTCTTTTAATTGTTTAAAATAATTCTTTCTTGAAGCAGCACCCCACAAATCATTTGAGTCGTAGGAACGTTCTACTTGTGGAGCCCTTTTAAATTCGACGTTTCTATGACTTCTCATAAGCATAATTGTTATATATAATAATTAGATTATTATTTAAAACATTGATAAAGCTAATTTACTTATTTTATCTGATTTATCTTGTTTTTTCTTTTGTTTCAGTTCTTCATAATGTTGGGTTAATAGTTCTGTCGCTGAGGGTTTCTTAATGGTTTCTTTAATAACTTCTTGTTTAATCTCATTCTTAATTTCTTCTTTTACTTCTGGTTGGATTTTTCTAATATTCTTTTGTGGATTAACTGGTAATAATTCAGTAGGTACCCCTTTACAACTTTTAGGATGTGAGTGTCTCAAACTTTTCAATGTCATCTTTTTAGAGCATTGTTCACATTCTACTAATTCAACTTCTTTTTTAGTTCTTGGTAATGCTTTTGCTTTCGCTTTTGGTTCAGGAATAACTTCTTCTGGCGTTGGTTCATTAACTGTTTCATTTTGTTCAACGACTTCATTATTAACAGGTGCTTCTTCTGTTTTAGTTTCATTATTAACATCTACTACCTCAATACTTGACATATAATATGTTCTATATATTTTTCTATATGGAAAAATTAAAGAATATATTTAAATAATATCGCTTTTCACAAACAATAATGAAAATGAACAGTTCACTCCATTCATATTAATTTCATTTCCTAATGAATTACTAATCCAAAAATCTAACTGTTTAAAGCTTCTATTTGATACATCCAAGTAATCAAGAGGGTTCAACTCATTATCAAAGACAATTCCCGCGTGTGGTGCTGTGACTGGTACTTTCTTAACAACTGTGCTATCGCCGGTTCTTAAATTTACTTGATTATAATTAGACAATTGAGAAGAATGAGAATAAATATTTCTAATAGGTTGAAGATTAATAAACCAAGAAACATAAGGATTATTATATTGGTAAACTACAACTTGATAATTTCCTAAAACTTCATTAACAGAATGTAAATGATTAACATCAAAACTTCCATTCCATATATAATCTGCATATGTTAGTTTCATTTGTTCATCAGTTAATACAGCGAACTTTCTATCGGCATAGTTTGAATAAATTGTTATTTTATTAGTTTTTACACTATAAAAAAAATCATAAGTATTTGAGAAATTAGTATTATCTACAACACCATTTATTTTTGCCTTTAATTCTGTCGCTAGTTCTGTGCCAGTATATACTCCTTCGTCCAATTGTAACGCTAAATAATGGACATTTGTGTTATCTTCATCTGGAGCTAGTGGAGAAGAATAAAAATATAATATACTATTTAATCCTGACTGAATTGAATACCAAGAGTTAGGCAATGTTACTTCGTGAATGTAGCAATGAACTCCGTTGTCTGTTTGTAATGTTTCTGGCAATTCAACTTTGAAATTTGATGATGAACCGCCAATTCTATGAGCGCTGTCAATATAGACCTTCTTATATGTGAGCATTATTAATTAATTGAGAAATTAGTTTATAACTTTAACTATATGAGTAATAATAAAAAGTTAATTTATGAAATGAAGCATGGTAAAATTAAACATTATCAACCTTACAAGAAATCAATTAAAATAACTGACATTATGAAACAAACTGACAAAATACTAAATAGTTATTATCCTAATTCAAATTTAACTGATGCACAAGGATTAAGTAGAGCATATGGCAATGGTAAAGGTTTTTATATTGATGGTAATAAAATGTATGTAGCAGGAACATTTGGAAAAGGAACGTTTGGAGGAGCTGTTAATGACATTCTGGTCGGATGTTGGACTACCTTTTAACATGACAAAATATTCACAACGATATAAAGACACATCAACAGCAATGGATGAAAACAATGAAGTTAAGCACCTTATAACACATAGTCTCGGTTCAAGTGTAGGGGCACAAATAACAAAAGATTATCCTGAAAGAGAATTAACTTTAACCACTTACGGTGCGCCGTTTATATCACGTAGGTCTAAAATTACCGATGATTACATTAATTTTAGAAGTATCTTAGACCCTGTTAGCATTGCTGACCGTGGTGCTATAACTGTTTATACTGGCTCATTAAATCCGTTTACTAACCACGATTACATAACTGGATACGGTGATATGGGGCGTGATGTTTCAAGAAGTGTTGAACCTGTAAGTGCGATAATGTAGTTAAATAAGTACTTAAATATATAAATGTATATATAAATTATATATGAATAATCAGTTAAATGAAAACTTGACAGAAAGTGAAAC
This sequence comes from Effrenium voratum, assembly GCA_963377175.1. Lineage (NCBI taxonomy): Eukaryota > Dinophyceae > Suessiales > Symbiodiniaceae > Effrenium > Effrenium voratum. The sequence continues at coordinate 351,759 of CAUJNA010003436.1, forward strand.
AACATATAAACCATTAACAATTGAAGACAGATTAAAGTATTTAAATAGAGATAATAAACGAACACATGTAAAATGTCAGTGTGGGTGTTTCATTATTAGGAGTGTCAGAGTTAGACCTGACTATATTGATTATAACTGGATTATTTCAATTTATAATATGCTTGTACCAAATATCAAAATGGTTATTTCCTCATCAATGACAACAGAAACAAGTGTAATCATAGTCAATCAGACCTTGATGAAATAGTAAAAAGAAAAAACATAAAAAGTTTTCATATTATTATTAATGATGCATCATAAGAAATATGACAATGAAACAGCGGATGATATGATTAAGAATGAAAATAAAAAGTATAAGAAAAGTTCATATGAAGAAATTAGAGAATTAGTCTTGGAGAAAGAAAAAGGCAATACTCCAGTTGAAGATAAGATTAAGAAAAAGAAAATGAAAATATTTAAAAATAATAATAATTCTAATCAAAAGGATCACACTAAATTATTTAATTTCGTTTAAATTATTTCTAAATTAGATTATATATATATAGTAATGGAAACTTTTAGTGCTGAAGATATTCTAATTGACAACCTCTCATTTAAATTAAATAAAGGTGCAAGTTATATCAACGACCGTCGTTCTGTTTCGTTTTTCCCTTCTGGGAGTAATATCTACACTCCTTCATCAGGTCAGCGTGTGTTGAAAATAGCGTTAAATGCTGAAGATGATAGTTGGTTAGACCCACAGAGTGTAATGGTTTATTTCACTGTTGAAAACACTGACACGACAGACAATAAACGCTTGCGTCCTCTGTCTCCTGCTTATTCCTTTTTTGGAAGAGTAAGACTAATTGCTGGTAATCAACTTGTTGAAGACATTGATTACTACAACCGAAATCATCATATGATGAGTTGTTCGATGTCAAAAGGAGCAAGGGACAATGAAGACGCCCAGAGTTTTGGTTATAGATATGATGATGATTTAAACACACGTCGTGCAGTTCCTGCATCGGGTCATATTGGTCCTGCATATGACGCTTACACAATTCCCGGCTTTAGAAGAAAAATGGTTGTAGGATTTAAACCGATGCTGGGTTTATTCAATCAATTTAAGTATATCCCGTTAAAAGCGTGTTGTTTTAGAACTTGAACTAGTTTCAAATTTTACTGATTGTGTTGTTACATCGGGTGGGTCGAGGTTTCCAGCGAGTGGCAACACAGACACAAGCCTTCATACAAATGAGCAGTTCTCAATTAGTAACGCATTCCTTCAAACTGATTTGGTTAGCTTGGACAACGACCTCCATAATAAATATGTTGCTCACCTCCTCGATTCAAAAGAATTACCTATTACGTATAATACTTATATTGTCAATCTAATCAAGTTCCTGATGGTTCGTCGTCAATTAACACTACTGTTGTTCTTTCAGTATCTAAACTCGTTGCCGCGTTCATCAGTTTCAACAAAAGTGGAGTAGGCGATACTCACGTTATGAAAGAATACAACAATTTCTATCATCCTATGTATAATTTGAATTATCAAGACAGTGGATACTACAATGCCGACCTTGATTTAGAATTTCAACTTCAATTAGGTTCAAAACTATATCCTGAGTATCCTTGTCGTTCATTAACACAAGCATTCTATTATTTACGAAAAGCATTAAATTTACCATTGTTCCATCAACACCATTTATCAATTGAATATTCTGCTTATCGTGTTGATAAGTTTATCTTTGCTATGAATTTCGAAAAGGTGCCGGATTCTTCATATTCTGGAATTAACATTAAAGCCGGACAACAGCTTCTAATTCGTGTGAAACCTATTGGAAATATGGCAACAGCAAATATGCCTGACACGATTTACATAACATTAGTATCAGAACAATTATTATCCATTAGAGACGCCGGAGTGCAGATTTTAGATTAAAAATAAGTAAAAATGATAATATTAAAAATAAATAAATATTATCATTTTCTTCTATTAATAAATAATGCCTTCAATAAATTTAACAAACTTTGAAAATGTTGTAGCGCACACAATTAGCGAAATCAATTCTACAAGCGGGGTGACAAACATTAGAAACATATACGCTAATCAATCAGATATAATTGATTTACTCAACAACAAAGCAGACCAAGTAGATACTTACACAAAGGAGCAGATAGATGCTAATTTTTATGATATAACTCAATCATACAATAAGACAGAAGTTATTGTATTATCAAATAATATTAGTTCAAATACATTTTTAATAGGTAATCTGGCAATAACTTCAAATACAAATTTTAATAGCATCAGTTCTAATACACATTTAATAAACAATTTAAATTCTACTATGACAAGTAGTTTTAATAATATTAGTTCCAATACACATTTAATAAGCAACTTAAATTCTACTACGACAAGTAATTTTAATAATATTAGTTCCATTACAAATTTAATAACAGGATTAAATAGTACAGTAAATTCACATATTTCAGCCATATCAGACTTACAGATATGGAGGTTCATTTAATGAATCAGATTATTATAATAAAATAACAACTAATAGTTTATTATCAGAAAAATTAAATACATCAATATTAAATAATACATTAATACATAGTATAACAACAACATCGACTTTTAAAATAGCAAATTTTGGAAATTATAATAATTTTTATGAAATGTATAATAATTATTTTGATAGTTATGTTTATGGAAATTTAAGTGGAGCAACTATGTTTCTAAATCAAAGAGGTTTTGGAGATGTAGAAACTTCTTCAACTTTTCAAAATGATAAAATATTATTAAATCATAATACTACAATATTATCTAATTTACAAGTATCAGGTTTATTTTCGTGTTCGTCTATTTTAGATATAGCAGGTTCTGACGCTAGATCTGTTTTACAATCAGATGGATTAAGTGGACTACTAACAGGAAATACAAATACAATTAATTCAATAATTACTACTAATAATTCACAGGATACATCATTAGGACAAAAATTAGACAAAGTTAATACAACTACGCAAACAGTAAACTCTCCATTAATACTTAGTTTAACAGATAATACTAATCCAATATTTAGAATCCAGGACGCAGTTAGTAACCAAAGACTCGAGCTTAAACGAGGATGTCAGTTAGACTCTTATCAAGGACTAACAGGTGCTACTCCTTATAGATTATGGTTAGGGTGGAATACAGGAGATGTTATTATTGGAAGACCTAATAATGCTTCAAGAATTACGATTAACGGTAATGTTCATACTTCGTATAATTTTGCTCAAGCACACGGAACCTCATATTTCGAAGGTGCTGTTTATATGAAAGGAAATTTATTTACAAATAATGATTTTTCAATGGATATTAAAACAAAAATAGATAATATCAATACTTCAATAAATGGATTAGAACCATACTTAGAAACATATACACCAGATGCAACAGAAGGTTTTTATATACATCATCCTAATTTTGTAGCGTGTAGTGCAGGAGATATAACTAATGCTTCTAACCAATCTTTTATGGCAGATAAGCTGGTAGGAAGAACAATTTTTAGTAAACCTATAGATGTGTTAGGTAATATTTATACAAATGCTGCTGGTAATTGTGATAATGTTAATATTGATACTGATGGTAAATTAACAATTGATACAAATTGTGAATTATATAGATATGTTAGTGCTTTTTCATCTTTTGATATGAGGAATAGTGATGCTAATTCTTCAATTAGGTTCATTTGTGGAGACCCTGCTGTTCAATCTAACATTGTTGGAGCTGTTAATATTTCTAGCGGATGGACTTTTAATACTGCTACTGCTGATTTTATGGGTGATTTATTTGCTGCTGATGTTTATGTTAAAACTGGTGGAGCATTAAGAAGTAATCATATAGCGCCTAATGGAGGAACATTAGTAACTGTTGATACTAATCTAGCAGTTCAAAATTCTTATTTGGCAACTAATACAATTCAATCATTTGATCTAACAACGGTTTCATTTTTGAATAATATTTCAATGACTACTGGAACAGACTTAAAGCTTGGTACGAGTGAAATATCAACTTACTACGATGGAACTAGTGTATCTACAATTGATGTAATATTCAGAACATCAAATACAGCGTTTAGAGTTGCTGATAGTTCAACTACTCCTTCAGTTTTATTATCTATTGATAAGACATTTGGAACGACAGGAAGTTTTACAAATAATGCTCCATTGACTTTTAATGAAAATGTAACAGTTTTAGGAACGAAGAAATTGCTATGTAATACACTAGAACCATCAACAGGAACTAATATAGATTTAACAGCAACAACCGTGACGATTAATGGAACATTTGTTGATTCAAGTGACTCACGATTGAAATATGACATAGTCAATATCAAATCTAATTGTATGAATGTTATTAAGAAATTTAAACCGAAGAAGTTTAAAAGACACGATAGAAATGATGGCGGTAAAACTCATATAGGATATATCGCAGATGAAGTATTAAAAGCAATTCCTAAAGAGTTTGAAAATATTGTATGCAAAGATAAAGAGTATTTAGGATTGAATTATTTAGTTTTACCTGTGCTAGTTCATAAGGCAGTATTAGAGCTGAGCGATAAGATAGATAAATTTGAAAAAGAAATTAAGGAATTGAAAATAGAAAAATCTAAATAATAACATATAAATGGGTAATTCAAATAGTAATGTTGAAACTTCAAGTATTGACAAAATCAATGATATTGATGAAGAACAATTAGATTTAAGTAATATTGATAAATTACAGTTGAAAGCAATTAAGCAAATGAGTGAAAGATTAGAAAAACTGGAGAAAGTAAAAAGTGACAAATTTATATATAGATTACCGGTTCAGATTTGTAGTTATTCATTATTTTGAATTAATAATATTAAACATTATTAATATTATTTAATTGCAAAGATAAAAATAAAAATCATTAATAATACTTTGTTCACCATCATTGATGACTTTAATAGTTATTTTTTCACTTGTAATGAAATAAAATTAACCACATCACTCGCATACACTAACTTAACTTTATGAAGGTCTTTGTTAAGAAAATAATAAATATCAAATAAATTAATTGATATTAAAGTTCGATTACAAACATGAAACCAACGAGTAAACGAGCTATATGTAGCAAATATATCATATTCAATAAATAGTTTTAATGGTTTATTTTTTTGATGTAATTTATCTAAGTCACTTAAATTAAAAATATATGATATTCCATTATTAATACTGATATTATCAATTTCAAAATAATGTATGTTATTTAATGTGTAAGACTTATACACTGGTTTATATGTATTAAAATAATTTTTAACAATATTACTATTTTTTATTTTTTTAAAAATTGAACATCGCCTAAACTATAAGATAATACAAGTTGTTTAATGTCTAATGGTAAATCATAAAATAACATAATATATTTGAATGTTTATTTTATTTTAAATGTTTTTTCAAATCTAACATATTTAGTTTTTTTTAATCATCTGGCACTCTTGTTGAAGCACCATCACTATAATTATCACTATCAGTATCATTTTCTATACGAATATGTTCTTCTAATTCTTTCCTCATTCTTTCTTCTTCCTTAAACGTAATATGACAATCACTTTCAATATGGTTAGCAGCATCCTTCATTAAAAAAGTTTCACCACATTCACACTCTACTAATTGTTGTAGTCTTTGCTTCCGGCATTCTTGAATTTGTTTTGGTATGTCATCACAGCCGAAAAACCTTACTGGTTCTTCATATATTCTTTCTTGAAGTTTTTTAACATTCTATAATATATAATAGATTTATTTTATTTTAAAAGCTTTCTCAAATCTAACATAAAACATATTATTAGCATCTTTGGAATTCATATTGACATAAAAGAAGGAGTAGGGCTTGTCATCTACTGCTTTATGATACATATTTAACAGTTGCTCTTTATCAACAATGGCAGAGTCTTCCTCAATGAATGACATTAACTCTGATACATTCTTTAACTTGAATATATACAACGAACTTGAATTCAACCTAATGATTGGTGCTAGGACACGGTATTTTTGAACGCTTAAACAAAAACTAATGGCGTCGTGTCTGCCTCTCGTTGCCAGTCCATGTAATAACTTGCTGTATCTAACAAATTTAGGGTCGTCTGCAAAATCATCAACTATGATTAAAATTGAATGTAGTTTCTTCATCTTCTGTTCTTTCATATAATGAATTATCTTTCTTTGCGTGTTAATTATTTCTTCCAGTTCTTCAGGCTGGTAGGTGTCATAATATAACTTTTCTTTTTCATCATCAACCTTCATATTATCTTTTTGATATTTCTTGACTTCAACGAAGGTAGGGTCATTATGAACAGACGGGCTAAAAATGAATATACGAGCGAAGCAGTCCCTATAAACATTTAGGATAAGGTTTTGGATTAAAACTGTTTTGCCACCCGTTGATGAAGCAACAACAATTGAGCGAAAAGGTAGTTTTGGTACATGTTCATATTTGGATTGTTTGAATTCATAGTCAGTTATGTTTATTGGTTTTATAATGGGAACTTCAGACATAAAGTACTAATACTAAAAATATATAGAAAATAAATTAATATTATTTATTGTATGAAAGCATTGCTATGATATGAATGGTGTCTATCGTAGTAGAACAGGCTCTTTCATGAACTTCAGTCAATAAGTATTGAAGATAATTAGTTTTGTGTCTTGCTCGCGTATGCAATGAAAACCCCAAGTGCTGTGCCCCACCAATATTCTATTATGCATGAAAATAATGATTAAATAATTATTTCATCTTATTATTTAATATGAAAAGGAGTTACACAGATTATATTGATATAATAAATGAAGTACAACATATAGAAGATGTTGTTATAACCGATAATAAAATTAAGAAATGTTGTTATTATTCATTAGAATTAATTAAGCTAGGAATACAATATATCAAAAATAAAAATGTAAATATTAATATAAATGCCAAAAAAGAAAAACAAAAAGAATAAGACAGGTTTAAGTGTTTCATCAACTGATGAAGAAATTGTTAAAGAAACATCAGTTATTGAGGTTGTTTGTCCTACATGTAAAAGAATGTTAGAACTTAAGAATGAATTACAAATACAAAAGAAAGGAAATTGTAAATGTTCGTGTATTCCAACAAGTTTCAAAATTAGTAAAAATGATAAGAAAATGAATATTGCTAAAACTAAAGACAGTATCAACTTAGAAACAGATGTTCGTAATATAACTTTTAAAATGGGGTAAGGATGCAGCACTCTCGGAAAATGGTGATAACGAAACGCAGGAAACTATACGTGAAATGATGAAAAATTAGTATTTAAAGAGTAGAATTAACATAATTTAAACATTTAGTTTTAAAAGTATAGTTGAATAATATAGTATATGGTTGAATTTTCAAGTTTAACACATTTACATTTTGGAGCACTTGAATTAGATAAACAAACTGGAGACAATAATTATAATGGTGTTAGTTATTATACTTGTAAGTGTGGATGTAAAATAGTCTTAACTCGTACTCAAACTAAAAAAATATAACCTTTTATTACTTAGTGTTGGTCTTAGCTATGAATATTTATATCTAGACAAAGCGTTAGTATGTGGACATACTCAAAAAGATTTAGATAACATTGTTAGACTTATGGTAGAAGGTGAAGAATTTAAACATTTAAGTAACAGAGACCTTCGAAATTAAAATATTTAGTTTTAAAACTTTAGTTTTATAATATAGTATATATGGAAGGTGTGGATAAACAAATTTTGAAAATTGATGAAATAATGGAACAAAATAAACGCATTTATCAACTGTTAGAAAGTATGAAGAAACCAGCTTACAATAATATTACCAACCAAAAGAAGTTGATAGAGAGAGCACTGAATACAAGAATAAACGAAATGCATATATTAAAAAACTTAATGAAAAAGTTATTAAAGAACCTAAACAATCAAGTCTGGATTTCTACCAAGTCAAGTATATTGAAGATACCAAGAAATATGTTTAATCATTAACTAACAAAATTTCGTGTCTCAGAAGTGGTTTGTTTATTCCTGCTACTCTGTAAGTTTTATTACCCATAATATCATATTCAATTTTATCAACATTGAATATTTTATTAGACCATTTAGAGTTATACTCTTTTCTGTCGGTGTAATTGCCCCTTTTCTTTTGAAACACTTTTATCTTATCGTTCTCCTGTATTCTGGGATACTTTCTTTTGTTCTTTTCTCGTAGTTTCAGATTGACCTTTACATTTATTTCATTGTCGTCCTTGTGTGCTTCGGTTGGTGTCATCCTTGTTGACGAGTGTCATGTGCTGTTATACTGTTTCAATGCTGGTGTTAAGGCATCGGTCCATTTCATATTATTAAACCTAGCTCTATCATGAATTTTGTTTTTCATTGTCCTAATAAAACGTTCGGCTACATTTGCGTGTGTCTTCGTTATTATGTGTTTGATACCTTCGCTGTTGAAGAAATCCTGAACTTGGTTTTTGGTTGCAAACGCTCCATCATCATCAGAATACACAGACATCGGGTAACCCATCTTTTTAAAACTTGCTCTAAGCGCCTTCAAAACGTGCTCTCCGTCTCTTTCCTCCATCGGAATTACATCTGCTAATTTACTGAAGATGTCAATCACGACTAAAGCATACTGTGGAATGTTCTTGTCTTTAGCTAAAGGTGACATATGCATTATGTCTATTTGATATTCATATCGTGCGAAGGGAGCGGTATAGGAATTAGTGCCTCTATAATTTTTGATTTGTTTATTTGGTTGTTTCTTTAAGAAAGACTTTACATCGTCTAATGTTATTGTTGGGTCTTCTTCCTTTGCCTTCTTGTGTGTCGCTTGTGTGCTTCCGAAACCCTCGTCTAAGTCGTAATAGATGTTGCTGATTATTTGGTCTTTTGTTAATCTCGCCATTATATGAAATTGTTAGAAAATATGTTTTTTCAATATAAACCCCCACCCCTTAACATAAAATAAAAACTACTTAAAGAAAAATGGATATAATATAGTAAGAGAAAAAATGACACTGTTTAATTATGATAATTGTCCTTGTAAAAATAAAAAGTGTAAGTCTGTCGTAGCACTAGCTAATATTTTACCTGTTAATGTTTGTAATCTTATAGGTGGCTATATTAGAGTAACATGTTTTGATTGCTGGTACTTGATGGATGAAGAAGAACATTTTATGAGAGATAAAGACATTCCTGAAGAAGGACTGGAAAAAGCAGAACTTCAATTACAAGTTATTAAACTAATGCAAAATTATGTTATTACACTACTAGCAGAAAACCAATATAGTATAAAAATAAGACATTACAGAAAACACATTGACCGAGTATTTGATATACAGGAAGTTAAAGAACGGTTTAAAAATAGAAAAATGTATTATCAAGCATTAAAATCATACTGTAAGAATAATGAAAATGAAGTTTGTATCATTTTAAGAAAATGTCTTGACATTGAAGATTTAAAAAAATTTAAACGTTGTGGGTTTAGCTTTCCAAACCTAAACAGTTGGTGGTCATATAGAAATAACAATTATTATATGAGATATATTCTTAGCGAATTAATTGACATTTACATAGACCAATTAATACAAGGATACGGGCATTATTGTTGCGAGTATAGTATGAGTTGTTATATTGGTTGTATCGCTGGTGAGATTGAATACGGTTCAAACTAACTTTTGTTTATTAATATTATTATCTTATAATATGATTAAACATTGTTTTTATAATCTAACAAGAAGGTTAAGACAATTAAATTAAACCTGAAACCCAGACTGGCCAACCAGCAACCCCTAGCCAAAAGTACTTAAAGAGAAAAAGCCTTATATATTAAGAGAAAAATGAGTAAGGGTAAAATGTCAGAGAATAATTTTATGTTTGAGAATTGCGCTAGCTTATCATTTCATATGAATTAGGGGGACCTGAGTAATTGAAAATAAAACATTCTCATATTAAGACATTAAAGAGAATACAACAACGATATAAAATAAACAGAACAGAAACAAATACTGTTGAAGATGGCGATGATATAAAGAGACACGTAACTGAGTATTACATTTCAAGAAATATACCTTTAAGCATTAAAAGCATCGAAGATATAGTTTTGAATGAAAATGAAAACTTAGATTGTTTGTTAGATGACATTGAAACCGATAACGGTTATGAAGCAGTGATAATAGTTGAGGTAAATATGTTTGTAAGGCTTCATCATTTCAATTATTATGAAGACAACCATTTTAACACTTTTAGTTTTCGTTTTCATAGTGATGATGTTGTAGATAATATAACCATAGATAATATAGCCGATGTAATGAGAGCGGCGCATCAAAAATATACAGTTGTATTGATGATGAAAGAAGTAGAATGAATTTTGAAGGAGTACAAAACATAAGGTTTAAACTAATTGTTGATGAACCTGTGTAGTTCATAACTAAACCATAATTATATCATTTATATTGTTATATGTTATAATTATAGTGAACTTTTAATCTATAAACATTTCATTAAATGACAATCCACAACAACCGCCCAAAAGCCAACCCGTGAAACCACAGAAAGTCCTATCCTCTTTCAATCAATAAAACTAAAAGTTGAAATCTGGAACGAGACAGGGGACCAAATCATCAATTCGTTACCACATCCATATCGTTATTTCATGCCCCCAAAATCAGCCTTGAAAAAACGAATAAGGTGGTACACGTGTTGAATTGTGAAATAAAAAACAGAATAGGCAACCATCTACCCCCCCACCCCCTAGGACAAGCCTTTTCTACATTTTTTGGGGAGGGTGGTAAGATGGACACTTGAGGTCTATTTGGAAAAGGAGGCTCCTTTCAAAAGTCAATCCTTAGAAAAGGAAGCTCGCCAAATAGACGCTCAAGGTTTTGCAAGGTGGGGCCTTGCTCGCCGAATAGACACTCAAGGTTTTCCAAGGTCCGTCCAAACCATCCAAACTGAACAGGGTCCGACCAGTCTGATCCGTCCCGAGCTGTCGGAGTGTCCGAGCCGTCCGACCCGAGGCGTCCGTGTCCGAGCCGTCTGTCCGAGACGTCAGTCCGAGCTGTCCGACCAGTCCGACCAGTCCGACCAGTCCGACCCGAGGCGTCCGTGTCCGAGCCGTCCGAATCTGACCCCGAGTCTGAGCTGTCCGTGTCCGAGCCGTCCGAATCTGACCCCGAGTCTGAGCTGTCCGACCAGTCCGATCCGTCCGAGCTGTCCGACCCGAGGCGTCCGTGTCCGAGGAGCCGTCCGAAACTGACGCATATCATATCGTGTAATCAGGACGCTGGAGAGGCCGCTCATGTGCTGTCACCGCTGAGGGCAAATGAGTCCGTTTGTTGAGTGTTTCACCGTGCCACGGGCAGAAATCAGCACCTCGGAGAGGCCCGCGCATTTGCGTGAATGATGAGGGCAAATGAGCGGGGTGCGTGTGTTTTTCAGCTTTGCCTCAGAAATCAGCTCTCCGGAGATGGCCGCTCATTTCCCCTCAAAGGCGAGGGCAAATGAGCGGGGTCTGTTTGGTCAGCTTTTACTATGCCACGGGCAGCCAAGTAGCACGCCGGAGAGGCCCGCTCATTTGCCCTCACCGGTGAGGGCAAATGAGCGGGGTTGGTTTGCTCAGTTTTTATCGTGCCCTGGGCAGAAATCAGCACCCCGGAGAGGCCCGCTTCTTTGCCGTCACCAGTGAGGGCAAATGAGCGGGGTGTGTTTGCTGAGTTCTTTTTTACCGTGCCACGGGCAGAAATCAGCACCTCGGAGAGGCCCGCTCATTTGCGTCAATGGTGAGGGCAAATGAGCGGGCCTCTCCAAAGAGCTGATTTCTGCCCGAGGCACGGTAAAAGCTAAACAAACGCACCCCGCTCATTCGCCCTCACCGGTGAGGGTAAATGAGCGGGCCTCTGCGGGGAACTTATTTTTGCCCGAGGCACGGTAAAAACTGAACAAACGGACCCCGCTCATTTGCCCTCACCGGTGAAAACAAATAAGCGGACCCTGCGGGGAACCATTGAAGCAAATGAGCAGCCCTCTCCGAAAAACTGATTTCGATGCACAGTCAAAACTGAAAAAACGCACCCCGCTCATTTGCCCTCATCATTGACGCAAATGAGCGGGCCTCTCCGAGGTGCTGATTTCTGCCCGTACGGTAAAAAAACTCAACAAACGGACCCCGCTCATTTGCCCTCACCGGTGAAAGCACGTGAGCGGGCCTCTCCAGCGTCCTGATTTCTGCCCGAGACACGATAGAAATTCGGCAAACAGACCCCGCTCATTTGCCCTCGCCATTGAGGGCAAATGAGCGGGCCTCTCTGCCCGAGGCGCAGTAAAAACTGAACAAACGCACCCCGCTCATTTGCCCTCACCGGTGAGGGTAAATGAGCGGGCCTCTGCGGGGAACTTATTTTTGCCCGAGGCACGGTAAAAACTGAACAAACGGACCCCGCTCATTTGCCCTCACCGGTGAAAACAAATAAGCGGACCCTGCGGGGAACCATTGAAGCAAATGAGCAGCCCTCTCCGAAAAACTGATTTCGATGCACAGTCAAAACTGAAAAAACGCACCCCGCTCATTTGCCCTCATCATTGACGCAAATGAGCGGGCCTCTCCGAGGTGCTGATTTCTGCCCGTACGGTAAAAAAACTCAACAAACGGACCCCGCTCATTTGCCCTCACCGGTGAAAGCACGTGAGCGGGCCTCTCCAGCGTCCTGATTTCTGCCCGAGACACGATAGAAATTCGGCAAACAGACCCCGCTCATTTGCCCTCGCCATTGAGGGCAAATGAGCGGGCCTCTCTGCCCGAGGCGCAGTAAAAACTGAACAAACGCACCCCGCTCATTTGCCCTCACCGGTGAAGGTAAATGAGCGGGCCTCTGCTGGGAACCATTGAAGGCAAATGAGCGGCCCTCTCCGGAGAGCTGATTTGCGAGGCACAGTCAAAACTGAGAACATGCACCCCGCTCATTTGCCCTCACCATTGACGCAAATGAGCGGGCCTCTCCGAGGTGCTGATTTCTGCCCGTGGCACGGTAAAAAACTCAACAAACAGACCCCGCTCATTTGCCCTCACCGGTGACGGCAAATCAGCGGGCCTCTCCGGGGTGCTGCATGATTTCTGCCAGGGCACGATAAAAACTGAGCAAACAAACCCCGCTCGTTTGCCCTCACCGGTGAGGGCAAATGAGCGGGCCTCTCCGGCGTGCTGATTTTCTGCCCGTGGCACAGTAAAAGCTGACCAAACGGATCCCGCTCATTTGCCCTCGCCATTGAGAGGAAATGAGCGGCCCTCTCCGCAGAGCTGATTTCTGATGCAAAACTGAAAAAACGCACCCCGCTCATTTGCCCTTATCATTGACGCAAATGAGCGGGCCTCTCCGAGGTGCTGATTTCTGCCCGTGGCACGGTAAAAAACTCGACAAACGGACCCCGCTCATTTGCCCTCACCGGTGACAGCACATGAGCGGCCTCTCCAGCGTCCTAATTTCACGATATAAACTTAATGAACAGACCCCGCTCATTTGCCCTCAGCGGTGAGAGCCAATGAGCGGGCCTCTCCGGCGTGCTGATTTTCTGCCCGTGGCACAGTAAAAGCTAACCAAACGGACCCCGCTCATTTGCCCTCGCCATTGAGGGCAAATGAGCGGCCCTCTCCGGAGAGCTGCTTTCTGCCCGAGGCGCGGTAAAAACTGCACGAACGCACCCCGCTCATTTGCCCTCAGCGGTGAAAATAAATGAGCGGGCCTCTGCGGGGAACATATTTCTGCCCGAGGCACGGTAAAAACTGAACAAAGGGACCCCGCCCATTTGCCCTCACCATTGACGTAAAAAAAACTCAACAAACAGACCGCTCATTTGCCCTCACCGGTGAAGGCAAATAAGCGAGCGCTGATTTCTGCCAAGGGCGCGATAAAAACTGAGCAAACAGACCCCGCTCATTTGCCTTCACCGGTGAGGGCAAATGATCTCCGGCGTGCTGATTTTCTGCCCGTGGCACAGTAAAAGCTGACCAAACAGACCCCGCTCATTTGCCCTCACCATTGACGTAAAAAAACTCAACAAACAGACCCCGCTCATTTGCCGTCACCGGTGAAGCAAATAAGCGAGTGCTGATTTCTGCCAAGGGCGCGATAAAAACTGAGCAAACAAACCCCGCTCATTTGCCCTCACTGGGCAAATGAGCGGGCCTCTCCGGCGTGCTGATTTTCTGCCCGTGGCACAGTAAAAGCTGACCAAACAGACCCCGCTCATTTGCCCTCGCCATTGAGGGCAAATGAGCGGCCCTCTCCGGAGAGCTGATTTCTGATGCAAAACTGAAAAAAACGCACCCCGCTCATTTGCCCTTATCATTGACGCAAATGAGCGGGCCTCTCCGAGGTGCTGATTTCTGCCCGTGGCACGGTAAAAAAACAACTCGACAAACAGACCCCGCTCATTTGCCCTCACCGGTGACGGCAAATAAGCGGGCCTCTCCGGGGTGCTGATTTCTGCCCAGGGCACGATAAAAACTGAGCAAACAGACCCCGCTCATTTGCCCTCACATATGAAAGCAAATGAGCGGGCCTCTCCGGCGTGCTGATTTTCTGCCCGTGGCACAGTAAAAGCTGACCAAACGGACCCCGCTCATTTGCCCACACCGGGAACAGCACATGAGCGGCCTCTCCAGCGTCCTGATTTCACGATATAAACTTAATGAACAGACCCCGCTCATTTGCCCTCACCGGTGAAGGCCAATGAGCGGGCCTCTTCGGCGCGCTGATTTTCTGCCCGTGGCACAGTAAAAGCTGGCCAAACGGACCCCGCTCATTTGCCCTCGCCATTGAGGGCAAATGAGCGGCCCTCTCCGGAGAGCTGCTTTCTGCCCGAGGCGCGGTAAAAACTGCACACGCGCCCCGCTCCTTCGCCCTCACCGGTGAGGGTAAATGAGCGGGCCTCTGCGGGGAACTTATTTCTGGAGGCACGGAAAAAACTGAACAAGGGGACCCGCCCATTTGCCGACGCCAATGAGCGGGCCTCTCCGAGGTGCTGATTTCTGCCCGTGGCACGGTAAAAAAAATCAACAAACAAACCCCGCTCATTTGCCCTCACCGGTGCAGGCAAATAAGCGACCCTCTCCGGGGTGCTGATTTCTGCCCAGGGCACGGGAAAAACTGAGCAAACAAACCCCGCTCATTTGCCCTCACCGGTGAGGGCAAATGAGCGGGCCTCTCCGGCGTGCTGATTTTCTGCCCGTGGCAGAGTAAAAGCTGACCAAACAGACCCCGCTCATTTGCCCTCGCCATCGAGGGCAAATGAGCGGCCCTCTCCGGAGAGCTGATTTCTGTGGCAAAACTGAAAAAACGCACCCCGCTCATTTGCCCTTATCATTGACGCAAATGAGCGGGCCTCTCCGAGGTGCTGATTTCTGCCCGTGGCACGGTAAAAAACTCGACAAACCCCCGCTCATTTGCCCTCACCGGTGACAGCACATGAGTGCCCGTGGCACAGTAAAAGCAAAACTGAAAAAAACGCACCGCTCATTTGCCCTTATCATTGACGCAAATGAGCGGGCCTCTCCGAGGTGCTGATTTCTGCCCGTGGCACGGTAAAAAACAACTCGACAAACAGACCCCGCTCATTTGCCCTCACCGGTGACGGCAAATAAGCGGGCCTCTCCGGGGTGCTGATTTCTGCCCAGGGCACGATAAAAACTGAGCAAACAGAGGGCAAATGAGCGGGCCTCTCCGGCGTGCTGATTTTCTGCCCGTGGCACAGTAAAAGCTGACCAAACGGACCCCGCTCATTTGCCCTCACCGGGAACAGCACATGAGCGGCCTCTCCAGCATCCTGATTTCACGATATAAACTTAATGAACAGACCCCGCTCATTTGCCCTCACCGGTGAAGGCCAATGAGCGGGCCTCTTCGGCGCGCTGATTTTCTGCCCGTGGCACAGTAACAGCTGGCCAAACGGACCCCGCTCATTTGCCCTTGCCATTGAGGGCAAATGAGCGGCCCTCTCCGGAGAGCTGATTTCTGCCCGAGGCGCGGTAAAAACTGCACACGCGCCCCGCTCCTTCGCCCTCACCGGTGAGGGTAAATGAGCGGGCCTCTGCGGGGAACTTATTTCTGCCCGAGGCACGGTAAAAACTGAACAAAGGGACCCCGCCCATTTGCCCTCACCATTGACGCCAATGAGCGGGCCTCTCCGAGGTGCTGATTTCTGCCCGTGGCACGGTAAAAAAATATCAACAAACAGACCCCGCTCATTTGCCCTCACCGGTGAAGGCAAATAAGCGACCCTCTCCGGGGTGCTGATTTCTGCCCAGGGCACGAGAAAAACTGAGCAAACAAACCCCGCTCTCACCGGTGAGGGCAAATGAGCGGGCCTCTCCGGCGTGCTGATTTTCTGCCCGTGGCACAGTAAAAGCTGACCAAACAGACCCCGCTCAGTTGCCCTCGCCATTGAGGGCAAATGAGCGGCCCTCTCCGGAGAGCTGATTTCTGATGCAAAACTGAAAAAAACGCACCCCGCGAATTTGCCCTTATCATTGACGCAAATGAGCGGGCCTCTCCGAGGTGCTGATTTCTGCACGTGGCACGGTAAAAAAGCTCGACGAACGAACCCCGCTCATTTGCCCTCACCGGTGACATGAGCGGCCTCTCCAGCGTCCTGATTTCACGATAAAACTTAATAAGCAGACCCCGCTCATTTGCCCTCAACGGTGAGGGCAAATGAGCGGGCCTCTCCGGAGAGCTGATTTCTGCCCGAGGCACAGTAAAAACTCAACAATCATCTGCCCTCATCATTGACAGCATTTCTGCCCGTCTCCAGCGTGCTGATTTCGGCCCAAGGCACGATAAAAACTCTTTAAACAGACCCGCTCATTTGCCCTCGCCATTGAAGAACGGACGAGCTCCTAGCGCAGGTCCCCAGGACCAGCCGGGAGGTCTTTGGGACAGAGGCCTATACCTTCGATTCCAAGCTGTCTGACCAGTCCGGGGCGTCCGAGCTGTCCGATCAGCCTGATCTGTGCGCGCTGTCCGACCAGTCCGCGCCGTCCGCGCTGTCCGTCCAAACCCATTCTCCGAGCAGTCCGTCCGCACCGACCCGTCCGCGCTGTCCGACCAGTCCGATCCGTCCGCGCCGTCCGCGGTCCGAGGCGTCCGAGCCCAAGCTCCGAGCAGTCCGTCCACACCGGCCGACCCGTCCGTGCTGTCCGACCAGTCCGATCTGTCCGAGCTGTCCCGACCCGTCCGCACACCGATGAGAGCAAATGAGGGGGCCTCTCCAAGGTGCTGATTTCTGCCCGGGGCACGATAAAAACTGAGCGAACGGACCCCGCTCATTTGCCCTCCCCGGTGAGGGCAAATGAGCAGGCCTCTCCAGCGTGCTGATTTCTGCTCGAGGCACGGTAAGAACTCAACACAGGGGCTTCCCCTCACCAATAAAAGCACATGAGCGGGCCTCTCCAGCGTGCTGATTTCTGCCCGAGGGACGGTAAAAACTAAACAAACGCACCCCGCTCATTTGCCCTCACCGGTGAGGGTCAATGAGCGGGCCTCTGCGGGGAACTGATTTCTGCCCGAGGCACGGTAAAAAAAAGAACAAACGAACCCCGCTCATTTGCCCTCACCATTGACGGCAAATGAGCAGGCCCTGCGAGGAACTGATTTCTGCCCGACACGGTAAAAAAACTCAACAAACGGACCCCGCTCATTTGCCCTCCCTGGTGGAGGCAAATGAGCAGGCCCTGCGAGGAACTGATTTTTATTCGAGGCACATAAAAAACTGAACAAGCTCATTTGCCCTCACTGGTGAAGGCAAATGAGCGAGCCTTTCGCGGGAGCTGATTTCTGCCCGTCACCAGTGAGAACAAACAAGAGGGCCTCTTAAACGTGCTGATTTCTGCCCGAGGCACGTCAAAAACTAAACAAACAGACCCCGTTCATTTGCCCTCGGCGGGGGAGGGCAGACAAGCGGGCGTCTCCGGGGCGCTCATTTAGGGGAGCCAGCTGAACCCCGCTCATTTGCCCTCACCTTGAAGAGCAACGAGCGTGCCTCTCCAGGACGCGCCGCCTTCATCTGCCCCATCAATCCGATCTGTGCGATCCGCACGACCCGCCGCGCGAACCGTGCGAGCTGCGCGAGCCGTCGGAGCCGTCCGATCTGTCTGTCCAATCCGTCCGAGCTGTCCGGCCCGTCCAAACCGACCAGGCTCTCCGCGCCGCGCGCGCCCTCCAAGCTTTTCAACTGCGCAGACCGTCAAAATCATCCAAGGCGTTCAAGCCGTCTGAGTCGTCCGAGCCGTCACTCCGTCCAATCAGGCCGATCCGTCCGAGGCGTCAATCCGTCTGATCAGTCCGAGCCGTCCAAGCTGTCCGATCTGTCCGATCCGTCCGAGCAGTCCGATCCGCCCGATCCGTGCATCTGATCTGACCGCGACATCCGAGCCGTCCGAACCGTCCGATGAGTCCGCCCCATCGACCCAATCAATCCGATATGTCCGATCCGTCCGACCCGCGCGAGCCATCGGGGCCGTCCGATCCGTCCGAGCTGTCCGCGCGGCGCAACCCGTCCCGCCATCCAAGCTTGTGAGCTGTCCGAACCATCGGAACCTCCGTGCGAGCTGCCCGATCCGTCCGCTGCATCTGAGCCGCCCAAGCCGTCCGAGCTGCCGTCAGCGTCATCCGATCCAACCGAGCCGTCCGAGCCGCCCAAGCTGTCCGATCGGCTTGATGCGTCCGAGCCGCCCGTGCCGTCCGATCTGTCCGACCCGTGCGAGGAGTCCAAGCCCTACAGCAGTCCGAGCTTTTGATCTGCCCCAGCCCTCGGAGAGCCGTCCAAGCCATCCGGCATGTGCGTGCGCGCTCGTCCGTTCGGCACGTCCGTGTCGTCCGATCCGTCCGAGAAGTGGCCGGACACGCAACGTACCACTAAAGCAAAACACGTCATTCGCCGCATGGACGCCAAGCGTCCAAGGCACGGGGGAGGGAGGAAAAAATGGTAAAAGTAGGGGGCCTGGGGGGTGGTCTGTTGATGGTTGCCTGTTCTGGTTTTTATGTTCATCTCAAATCTGTGTTCCCCCTTATTCGTTTTTAAAAGAGGGTTTTTAGGGAGCTTATTTATCGTTTTCGTTAAGGTAATCATTGGGTAAATTGCCGCCTTGTTCATTGTTGGGCTGGGGGCCGACATTTTTTTCATTTGAAAGAGGTAGCCCTTTTAGTAGTTATCAAGTTCTGGGGTGTTGGTGGTGTATTTGTTTTGTTAGTATTGTTCTCATTAATTTTCATTTATAGGTTAAAAGTTCAGTATAATTATAACATATAAGATTTTACATGTTAGTATTATATTATGATTATAATTTCAGTTCAGGATAATAATCTAATTGGTTTGTCTTACTTCTTTCATACATCATTTTAAAAATAATATTAACATCTCTCACTGTATTCTGAACATTAAACTTTTTACTTTCAATAAATAATTTGATATTTTCTTTAACATCTTC
Source organism: Effrenium voratum (assembly GCA_963377175.1). NCBI lineage: Eukaryota > Dinophyceae > Suessiales > Symbiodiniaceae > Effrenium > Effrenium voratum. The sequence continues at coordinate 371,270 of CAUJNA010003436.1, forward strand.
TCCTTTCTCTTGACTATAACCCAACAACCATAATATATCATCAATCATTTCATATTTTTCTTACTGATTTTAAGAAACTGTTTAATATAATCGTAAGGTGGTATTTTATTTACAGTTAGAAATGTTAAAATCTCATCTTCTACATTTCTATTATGTATTCGTTTTATTCCCAACAGACATTTGATTAAAAATTGATTATCTCTCCATGTTTTACAATTTTTACATATGTCTTCTTCACCATCCATTGAATAATTAATAATATTATTCACTATTTCATTAGGTAAACTCAATTTATACAATACCATATTTTCTTTTTTGAAGTGACAACAATCATAGCATTTTTTATCGATATAATTATTGATTCCATCACCGTTCATTTTTCTCTTAATATATAAGATAATATTTCTTTAAGTAGTTTTGGCTAGGGGGTTGCTGGTCGGCTGGTCTGGGTTTCAGGTTTAATTTAAATGACTCAACCTTCTTGTTAGATTATAAAACAATGTTTAATCATATTATAAGATAAAAATATTAATAAACAAAAGTTAATTTGTCCCGTATTCAATCTCACCCACTAGCATCCTCCATTCGTCAAACAAAAGCGTATCCATACACCAAAAAAGGCGTAAGGGCATACCCATACGCCAAAAACGGCGTATCCACACACCAAAAAAGGCGTAAGGGCATACCCATACGCCAAAAACGGCGTATCCATACACCAAAAGCGGCGTACGGTCATCTGGTGCTTGTGGTTCGTTGGTAGGACTCTCATTTTGATGCATCCTATGAGAGATACTGCCGTGTCTGTGGAGCGGACACGAACGACACGCCACGGTTGGGTTGGGTTTCGGTCCTCTGAGCACCCTAAAGCAAACTGACAATTATCTCACTAACCAAATTTGAAGGAACCCTATACAACTCATATTGTTTATGTTTGATGCATCCCTCACCCCAATCTGATTTTTTACCCGATGGCAACCGCTCAGCAGTTTCAACATGTTTCCCATTCCTAATTTTCCCACAATCCCTTTTACATAATGGTCTGGGTTTCCATGTTTCAATGTTTGACCACAACCTCGTTCGCTTCCTGTAGTTCATGCCATATTTACAATAATCCACATCATAGTAGTTTAAACCACTCATAAAGGGTTGTTCCTTCAAAAGTCCAGTTTGAGGGTTCTCTATTATCCAGTATTGACAATTGAAATACCTTGTTACTTCCAACGTTTTTAAAACAATACTATTAGCGTAATCTATTTTTCTAACCCCAGTTGTTTTAGCTCTGCTGTATTCGGTGCACGGAGGAGATGCCCAAATAAAATTAATATCAGCATTTTTCAAATCCAATGATATAACATTATAACCGAGCGACTTTGCTACTTTACCAACTGAAGAAGTACCACTAAATAGTTCTAATAAGTGCATATATTATTAGAACTATTTAGATATTAATATTTTCCTTTTCTACATTATGTTCATTGTCATTTGATTTATATGATTGACATTTCTTAGTCTTTTGATGTCTGCTTAATTTACTTTTGCGACCTACTAATCCACACACTTCGCATGCTACATTCTGCTTGTTTTGTTCAAGAATTTGTTCTCTATTTATTTGGTAATACTCTTTCCTATGTTGTTTATGTTCTTCTTTGTTGTTTTGATACCATTCTTTCATTCCGTTCTTTATTTTCTCTCGGTTAAGTGGGTTATACAGTTCTTTGTATTCTTTCGGTGTTCTACCTGCCACACAACGATTGACACATTCTATATTTTGGATATGATAACCTTCTCGTCTAAGTAGTTGCTCTTTACTATCACACGGGTAGTTTTCAATGAGTTCTATCTTACAATTCTCAACTCCGTATTCGTCAAACAACACTCTAGAATTCGACTGTTTGTTTTGCACGTGCTTTTCATTGAAATAATATTTCTGCCTATGTCTTGCCATCCTTTGGCTTAGTTCCTCACACGTGCTTCCTACATAACACTTTTCATAACCAACATCAACTATTTTGTAAATTTTAGCGTTCATATATCTTTCCATATCTGTTAATATCTTTAATCATCTTTTCCTTAATTCATTTTATCCTGAAATGACCATATGGTAGAGAAGTAAAGGCATCAAAATAATATCTTTTATTTTCAAAATTACTCAGAGATTGCTTAACTTGAGACATTGAGAATAACTGATGGTTGCGACTACGAATAAAATTATATGTTATTTCATGCTTTTTGTTTTGAAATAATGCTTCGTGATAGTTCTGATATGACAGTTCTTTTTTCACCTTGTGTTTTACTACACCTTTTGACTTTTTATGTTCATCATCCTCACCGTGTATTGTAAAAGCATATGACTTTGGTTTGAGAGCTATGAATTTGGTAATTATCTTTGAAGAGCATTCGTCCTTAAACATTCCTAAGACCTTCTTATTAGTTTTGTCATGACATGGATGCTCAACAGGATAGTCGCTAAAATCCATGTGTTGCTTTATATCATTGAAATCCTTATAGACATCATCAGTCATTGTTTGAATTACATAACTGTCAGTATCGGTATAAACCAGTTTTATGTTTTCATTATACTTCTTTTTCAATACATCATAGTAAAACTGATACATATGTAATTTGCTTAAATCTAAAATGCTCATTCCCAGGAAAATCGGCTTATCCAATTTCAGCTTCGCTTTAGTTTTTTCAACTCCTACCAGATTTTCATTTATAATAAATCTGTTTTTGAATGTTGGATTATTCACGCATTTTTCATATCTTACCTCACTATCAACTAATTCAAAATCCATATGGTTTCGCTTGTCTTCCATAGTTTTTCCGTACACCGCGTTATTCATTAATTTGAATAAATCTTTCTCAAAATCGCTTTTGGCTTCTTTCCTTTTACCAGTGTTGAAGTCAATCCACGGTTTCAACCATGCCCTCTGTTGAAATTGTATTTTCCTATGGACTTTACCCATTTTCATTCCCATTTTCAAATAATACTGTAAAGTCTTGATATGAACCACATATTTTTCTTTATCCTTTAGATTTAATATTAACTTACTTGTTTTCTCGTCCTTGGGACTTTTACCGTCATAATATATTTTGAAGACTTGCTTTTGATAGTCAGAAAGCATATTCACATTTACATTCATTATTTCAGGCGCTAGTGGATAGTCGGAGTGGAAATCATGCAATGTTTCGGGATATTCCAAATCAACTTCCATAATATAACCGAACTCATCGCTTTCATTCCATTTTTCAACACTGGGCGTTTTCTTTGCCCACTTGATATTTTTTAGCGGTAACTTCTGGGACATTGCTAAACCATACAAGTTATTCGCATCCAAGTAACTAATATAATTTGATGGCTTGTTCTCATCATATGCTTCCCCCATATACTTATTATTTGCTACTGCTAATTTATGACTAACCTGACACATACCACCTCTCATTCCCTTTTCAACCATCTCAAACATTTCTTGGTCATGCAATTGTTCTATTTCAACACCAGTTTTTAGAAGCATCGCGTCCCATGCGAAATTTGGCAATGTATAATAATGAGCGGGGTCTAAACCGTAGTATTCCATACACAAGTCTCTAAAGATTTCAAATACATCGGTCAATAGTAAAACATCAGTTCTTAAATACAGGTTGTGATACTGCCCGAGTGTTTTAATCCCGAAGTGCTTCCATACTTTCAGTGCCCTTTCATAATCTTTATCGCTTACATGTTCTTCACTCAATTTACTGTAAAACGCTTCTTTCGGTGGTAAAGCCCTTTCCTTAAATCTTTCAAAATCATCAAAGTAGTCATAGGGATAAATACCCTTATCAGTCAATAAATCCAAATCTTCATCGGTTTTAACATACGGGTTTCTAACGCTGTATCTGAAATTGTTCTTCCAATTCTCACGCTTTTTATCATCCTCATATTTACTCAACTTCACCAACTTATCCAACGAAGACGATAAGAAACTGAAACTGTCCTTGAAACAAAGATTTTTAAAACCAAAGGTTATAAACTTTTCGCTGTTCTGAGCGATACATTCTATTTTAGAATTCTTGTTCAGTTCGTGAGCCTTGTTGACGATTAAGTGGGCATCGTAGTTTTTAAGGTTACGAAGAAACACAGGGATTTTATAATATCTCATACTAAATCGTAGATTGCAGTCCTCGTGGGCGCAACCTCTATACTGTCCCGTAAAGTGGCAATGGTCCCAACACTTCTTTTCACCTTCCTCAAATTTGTTTCCGCAAATGAAGCAGTTAGTGGCATTATTGAAGTCCTCCCAGTCCTCCTCGGTTTCAATACGGTCTTTGACCTCCTCATTTTCTCAAAAACATCCCATTTCACTTTATGCATTCTTTTTACAAACACATCCATACAATCTTCACCTCTATATAAGTAAGGCTCACTACTTCCGGTTATAGCATTGACTACATTAATCATAAAACCACACGGACGATGATTTTGATAAGATGTAGTTTTAGCTTTGGCCGATTTGCTTTTAACATCAATAGGCACAGTTAAACATTCAAAGTCGGCATAGGTTTCGAATGGAGCTTTAAGTTTCTTGAAATGGTTTTTGAATGCTATTGTTTCACCTGCTTCTGGCATTTCTATTTTTTGACCCTCAACTGCTAGACATCCTTGTTCTTCGTGTTTCTTTAAAAGTTCTTCGGTCTTGAAACCATGTGAGCAGGTTCTACAGTGATACTTCTTCGCCTTCATCTTGTTAGTCTGACTACTCATTAACTTATCATAATTTTTGATATAAGCGTAATGGGATTTAACATCATCAGTCAATTTAATCAAATCGATTTTGTGTTGTGCTTGTGGGTTGTTGCTTCTTTTGTATAATAAAATAGTTTTACTATTCGTATCGGGGTTTATGTAATAAACATTGACCGATATGTGTTTGTTCTGTTCTTCAAATAGTTCAATCTCATCATTACCTACTGGAAAGTCTATTCCGTCCCATTTGATAAATTTGTCATCTACATATTTCTTATAATGATACATGTCGCAGGGATGGTCTTTTTTGTATATCTCATAAAATCCACATTGAACGGAATATTTAAAACATAAGTCGTCCTCATTTTTAATATTAATACAAGCCTTTTTGTTTGCCACCCAGTCGGGCAATGGAATAAATGATGAACCACGGGTAGGATTGTACCTATCATAACTGATGACTAACTTTTCAACTTGACCAAGAACCAATCCCGACTGAATGTATTCGGTTATTTCAATTTGTGTCTCAATGTCGTGCCCAATGTTGTTTAAGACGGTGTTCAACTCGTCGGGATTATGAATATTGTATCTTCTGCTTCTTAACCGCCTTTGAATAAGTTCGTTGTCGGGATTTTTGAATGATAAATCGGTTTCCACGATTATTTTCATGTTCGGGTTTCTGTTCAGGAATTCGGCCAGTCGTTGCTTCTGGTATTTTAAGTAGGATAAACCTTTCATTCCCCTTTAATCTTATATCACTTACCGAGTAGGTGTTGGCGTATCCCTTGAACGCTTGTTGCTCGTCTGTGATTTTGGACTTGAAACGCTTGACATAATCCTGTAAGGGTCTGCCTCTCGTTAGTTTTAGATAATTAGCACCTTTCATTAAAAGGCCATGCTTTCTATATCCGTCACTCCTCGCCACTTCCTTGAGTTTCGTGTTCAATACGTTTGAAACTGGTTTGTTCTTATCATATCTGTAGGTCTTATCGCCTATTTTGAGTTTTTGTGTTTGCCTCCCTTCTTTTTGTATTAGTTCGCCTTGTTGGCTGTTTAAAATGAAATCTATGATATTTTTTTCTGACATGGTAACCATAATACTATACTCTATATAATATAAGGTATTTTCTCTTTAAGTAGTTTTTCGGGCTGGGGTTGACTGTTGGAGAAAATGGGTTTCGGGTTGAGAATGAACGCATTAATCTCATTAAGTGTTTTTAATAAGATGAATGATTATTATTTTTTCATAATGTGCATTGTCGCGAAGCTTGCGAACAAATTTTAGATTTCTTGTGTTTAGATAAATTTGATTTGCTTGATATCGTCCTTCCGCAGTCCTCGCAAGTGTAAGACTGTTTTAGGTTATTGTTGTAGTAATTCTGGTGGTAGTTCTTCTGGTCGTCCCTCCACCTCACGGGTTGCTCATTGCCATCGCTCGAAGTCTGGTTCTGTTCGCTTATCATCTGTAAGACTAAGTCGTTTTCTGCTTTCATCAGTTCAACCATCATATCAAATTCATCATTCGTTATTCTCTGTTTACTATTACCGTTAATAAAAATTCCTGTCATTTTACTATATTAGGGCGTTTTGTCTTTAAGTAGTTTTTATTTTTTCTTCTTGCCTCGGCTACTTTTTGTATTTGTGCTTTCTGGGCTTCTACTCCTGCTTCTTGTTTCCATTTGTTCCCTCGTCCATTCACTACCTCTAGCTATTTCTTGGGGTGAGTTGCTCCTGCTTCTTGTTTCTAATTGTCTTCTGTTCATTTGATTACCTCTTGCTCTTTCTTCTGGTGAGTGACGCTCGGACGAGCCTCGCGCGCTCAGCGAGCGACTTCTGCTTCTTGCTTCTACCTGACGTCTTGACCAGAATGATGCCCTTGGTTGTTCTTCTTCCTGTTCCCTTGATTGTTCTGATGGTGTGGATGTCTTCTTGTCACGTTTGAATAGTTCAAATACGCTCTTGTCTTCTCCACCTAAAAATATGTTTCTTAACGATTTTATTTCTCGGCTTTCCTCTTTCTTATCTTTTTCGGTTGATGCTGATGACGATGATGATGTTAAATGAAGACTTTGTAAATCTTCCTGCTTTTCATCTTTTGGTTCATCTTTTGGTTCATCTTTTGGTCCTGAAATTGCATTACTATAAATTTCATCAGCAAAATCTTTTGCTATATATCGTGTTGTTTGTGCGTCTGCCTCGTTGTTTTCATATAACTGTGATGTCGGTGCTACTTCATCAAACATATCAGGGAACAATTCGTGTTGAAGAACTTGTTTATCAGTTTGAACCCTAGCATTCAACCGTAGTCTCCTATCGTATTTTGAAAGGTCAAAATCGTCAAAATCTATATTGTTGATTGACAAGTCAATTACCTGTCTTTCGGGGATGATTTCAATTTTTAATCTGTGCGTCATCGCTTCCTTTAGCATTTCTTCAAAAGTAGGGCGTCGGCGTAATCCATAATATTTAACAGTCATATTAAATATTATATATTTTATTAAACTTCCGCAGGTATTTCTTTAACTGAACCATCCATCACGGTTGGACTATCTTCTTTTTCCTTAGGTCGTGGGTGGAAAACTGAGTAATACACTTTATCATTGTAAAACCTTACTAATTTCAATCTGTGTTCCTTCTTGATAAAATCACCATCGCTATTAATTAAAGCATTATATAACTCAGTGAATTCTTCATGAACACTGTCTTTAATCTTTCTAAATCCTTTCAGTTTGTCCATGACTTTTTCATCTCTTCTGGTCTGCTTGCAAGATAAGCGGGTGTTAGTTCAGACGCTCTTTTCTTAAACTCGTTGTAACCATAAGCGTCTTCTGCTTTTGATTCTACTTCAACAACTGGGTCGTCTTCTCGTTCATCTTCTTCTTCGCCTTCCTCTAATGGTTCTAATTCTGGCATTTCATCAGCGGACACCATTGAATGAACTTCTACACCGGCAGGATATGAACTCTTCGAAACAGCGCTTGCCATTTCTTCGTGTTGTTGTCTCCAAAGTCTCATTCTTTCAGCAAGTTCTTCTTTCTGTTTCTGTGCTTCCGTTAGTCCTTCTTGAATGAAAGACTGGTGTTGTTTCAGTGTGTCAGCAAGTTTCAGTTCGTCATTAAGTTTAGCTCTTACTCTGTCAGCGTCCGACATTGCTCCTTTCATAACTTCTCCTCTCCGGTCTAGTTCTTGTTTCTTTTGAATGTCTAAGGCTCCTTTATTATCAAACTGACTACCGTATTGGTTTAATCTGTATCTTGTCGCTCTTCTGTCTATCACATTTTCAATTGATGGACGATTCTCATCTCCTACTAATGTTTCTTTCAATAATTCATCATAAGAAGGTCTCAAATGTAATTGTGATTTCAATGACCCTACTTTTACCGGTCCTACTGTATTCAATCTATTAATTGATTTAATCATAGTATATTAATTATTTAGAAAAATAAATTAATCAGAGATATTCTTAATCATTTCTTCTAAATGCTTCTTTCTTACAGTTAGTTGTTCCTTCGTTTGTATTCCGTCTGGTGACCGTGTGTTGTCTAATATGTTTCTTATTCTGTCTAATTCCTTTCTGTAACTTTCGGTTCTGTTGCTTTCAGCTAAATCATTTCTATATTTTATTAATGCTCCCTGTGATTGTCTCGCTTCCAGCGTTTCCTTCAACTGTTTAAAATAATTCATTCTTGAAGCAACTCCCCATAAATCTGAAACATTATAATGACGTTCTACTTGTGGCGCCCTTTTAAATTCTACATTTCTATGACTTCTCATAAGCATGATTAATATATAATATAATTAGATTATTATTTAAAACATTGATGAAGATAATTTGTTTATTTTTTCTTGTTTATTTTGTTTTTTCTTTTGTTTAAGTTCTTCATAATGTTGGCTTAATAGTTCTGTTGTCGTGGGTTTCTTAATAGTTTCTTTAATCACTTCTTGTTTAATCTCATTCTTAATTTCTTCTTTTACTTCTGGTTGTATCTTTCTAATATTCTTTTGTGGATTGACTGGGAGCATCTCGGTTTTTGCCCCTTTACAATTTTTAGGATGTGAGTGTCTCAAACTTTTCAATGTCATCTTTTTAGAGCATTGTTCACATTCTACTAATTCAACTTCTTTTTTAGTTCTTGGTAATGCTTTTGCTTTCGCTTTTGGTTCAGGAATGACTTCTTCAGGTTTAACTTCTTCTGGCGATGGTTCTTCATTAACTGTTTCATTTTGTTCAACGACTTCATTATTAACAGGTGCTTCTTCTGTTTTAGATTCATTATTAACATCTACTGCCTCAATACTTGACATATAATATATTCTATATATTTTCTATATGGAAAAATTGAAGAATATATTTAAATAATATCGCTTTTCACAAACAATAATGACAGGGATACATTTACCCCATTTAAATTAATTTCACTTCCTAATGAATTACTAATCCAAAAATCTAATTGTTTAAAGCTTCTATTTGATACATCCAAGTAATCCAGAGGGTTTAATTCCGAATCAAAGACAATTCCCGCGTGTGGTGCTGTGACTGGTACTTTCTTAACAACTGTGCTATCGCCGGTTCTTAAATTTACTTGATTATAATTAGACAATTGAGAAGAATGAATATAAATATTTCTAATGGGTTGAAGATTAACGAAACCAGAAACATAAGGATTATTATATTGATAAACTACCATTTGATAATTTCCTAAAACTTCATTAACAGATTATAAGTTATTAGCATCAAAAGTTCCATTCCATATATAATCTGCATATGTTAGTTTCATTTGTTCATCAGTTAACACAGCGAACTTTCTATCGGCATAGTTTGAATAAATTGTTATTTTATTAGTTTTCACACTGTAAGTAACTTCATAAGTATTTGAGAAATTAGTATTATCTACAACACCATTTATTTTTGACTTTAATTCTGTCGCTAGTTCTGTGCCAGTATATACTCCTTCGTCCAATTGTAACGCTAAATAATGGACATTTGTGTTATCTTCATCTGGAACTAGTGGAGAAGAATAAAAGTATAATATATTATTTAATCCTGACTGAATTGAATACCACGAGTTAGGTAATGTTACTTCGTGAATGTAGCAATGAACTCCGTTGTCTGTTTGTAATGTTTCCGGCAATTCAACTTTGAAATTTGATGATGTACCGCTAATTCTATGAGCGCTGTCAATATAAACTTTTGTAAGTCAACATGATATATTTTTAATTAGAAAATAAATTTTCTAATTAAAAAATATTCTGTTGCTTAGGACTTCGTCGTAAGTCAGCATTATTAATTAATTGAGAAATTAATTTATAACTTTAAATATATGATTAATAATAAAAAGTTAATTTATGAAATGAAGCATGGGAAAATTAAACATTATCAACCTTATAAGAAAACAACTAAAATAACTAATGTTATGAAACAAACTGACAAAATATTAAATAGCTATTACCCTAATTCAAATTTAACTGATGCACAAGGATTAAGTAGAGCATATGGCAATGGTAAAGGTTTTTATATTGATGGTAATAAAATGTATGTTTCAGGAACATTTGGAAAAGGTACGTTTGGAGGTGCTGTTAATGACATTCTGGCAGATGTAGGACTTCCCTTTAAAATGACAAAATATTCACAACGATATAAAGACACATCAACAGCATTGGATGAAAACAATGAAGTTAAACATCTTATAACACATAGTCTCGGTTCAAGTGTAGGGGCACAGATAACAAAAGATTACCCTGAAAGAGAATTAACTTTAACCACTTATGGAGCGCCGTTTATATCACGAAGGTCTAAAATTACCGATGATTACATTAATTTTAGAAGTATCTTAGACCCTGTCAGTATTGCTGACCGTGGTGCTATAACTGTTTATACTGGTTCATTAAATCCATATACTAACCATGATTACATAACTGGATACGGAGACCAAGGCAAAGATGCTTCAAGAAGTGTTGACCCGGTAACGGAGATAATATAGTTAAATAAGTACTTAAATATATAACTATATAATATTATATATGAATAATCAGTTAAATGAAAACTTGACAGAAATTGAAACAACACATACACCATTAACAATTGAACAAAGATTAATGGATTTATATAGAGATAATAAACGAACATATGTAAAATGCCAATGTGGATGTTATATATTTAGAGGTTTTGAATATTCCAAATGTTATAATTTTATCTTGTTTAAAGCAAAAGTCGCAAATAATAAGTTCTTGTTATTAAATGACAACAACAGATGTAATCACACTCAATCAGACATTGACAATATAGTAAAAAGAAAAAACATAAATTTATTATCATAATAATATTAATGATACAACATAAGAAATATGACAATGAAACAACGGATGATATGATTAAGAATGAAAATAAAAAGTATAAGAAAAGTACATATGAAGAAATTAGAGAATTAGTAATGGAGAAAGAAAAAGGGAATAATCCAGTTGAAGATAAGATTAAGAAAAAGAAAATGAAAATATTTAAAAATAATAACTCTAATCAAAAGGATTACACTAAATTATTTAATTTAGTTTAGTTTAAATTATTTCTAAATTAAATTATATATAGCAATGGAAACTTTTAGTGCTGAAGATATTCTAATTGACAACCTCTCATTCAAGTTAAATAAAGGTGCAAGTTATATCAACGACCGTCGTTCAGTCTCGTTTTTCCCTTCTGGAAGTAATATCTACACCCCTTCATCTGGTCAACGTGTGTTGAAAATAGCTTTAAATGCTGAAGATAATACTTGGCTTGACCCGCAGAGTGTAATGGTTTATTTCACCGTTGAAAACACTGACCCGTCAGACAATAAACGCTTACGTCCTCTGTCTCCTGCTTATTCCTTTTTTAGAAGAGCAAGACTAATTGCTGGTAATCAACTTGTTGAAGACATTGATTATTACAACCGAAATCATCACATGATGAGTTGCTTGATGTCAAAAGGAGCAAGAGACAATGAAGACGCCCAGAGTTTTGGTTATAGATATGATGATGATTTAAACACACGTCGTGCAGTTCCTGCATCGGGTCATATTGGTCCTGCATATGACGCTTACACAACTCCAGGCTTTAACAGAAAAATGGTTGTAGGATTTAAACCGATGCTTGGTTTATTCAATCAATTTAAGTATATCCCGTTAAAAGCGTGTCCTCTTGTTTTAGAACTTGAGTTAGTTTCAAATTTTACCGATTGTGTTGTTACAGCGGGTGGGTCGAGGTTTCCAGCGAGTGGCAACACAGACACGAGCCTTCATACAAATGAGCAGTTCTCAATTAGTAACGCATTCCTTCAAACTGATTTGGTAAGCTTGGACAACGACCTTCATAATAAATATGTTGCGCACCTACTTGATGGGACAGAATTACCTATTACTTATAATACTTATATTTGTCAATCTAATCAAGTTCCCGATGGTTCGTCGTCAATTAACACTACTGTTGTTCGTTCAGTGTCAAAACTCGCTGCCGCATTCATCTCTTTCAGTAAAAGCGCAGTAGGCGATACTCACGTTATGAAAGAATACAACAATTTCTATCATCCTATGTATTATTTGAATTATCAAGAAAGTGGATACTACAATTCCGACCTTGATTTAGAATTTCAACTTCAATTAGGTTCAAAACTATATCCTGAGTATCCATGTCGTTCATTAACACAAGCATTCTATTATTTACGAAAAGCATTAAATTTACCATTGTTCCATCAACACCATTTATCGATTGAATATTCTGCTTATCGTGTTGATAAGTTTATCTTTGCTATGGATTTCGAAAAGGTTCCCGATAGTTCATATACTGGAATTAACACGAAAGCTGGGCAACAACTTCTAATTCGTTGCAAACCTATTGGAAATATGGTAACAGCAAATATGCCAGATACAATATATATAACGTTAGTGAGTGAACAAATATTAAGTATTCGTGATGCCGGAGTTCAGATACTTGATTAAAAATAAGTAAAAAAAATTTTAAAGACATCCCGCTTTATCTTAGTATATAATGGAGAACATATATGAAAATGGTAAAGTCTATGCTGTAAGAAATGACCTCACGAATGATGTATATATAGGTTCTACGGTTATGAGTTTGTCAAGGCGAATGGTTCAACATAGGAGCGACGCAAAGAAAAGACCCGACATAATGCCATTGACAAGGAAAATTAATGAAATAGGCATAGACCACTTTTACATAGAACTTGTTGAAGATTACCCGTGTAAAAATAAAGAACATCTCAACAAGAGAGAAGGAGAACTGATAAGAGAACTAGCGACAATAAATAAACGAGTTGAACAAAGAACACCAACTGAAATAGCAGAACACAGAAGAGAATACAGAGCAAAACACCACGAACATATTTTAGAAGGGAGGAGGGAATGGAGAGAAAATAACCGAGAAAAACTACGAGAACAAGGCAGAGCACAATATAACAAAGATAAAGACAAAATACAAGAGAGAAGCAAAGCGTGGAAATCAACTAAAATTGAATGTCCGTGTGGTGGTAAATATACAAATTCTCATAAAGCGGAACATCTAAAATGTAAAAAACATCAAGACTACATTAACAATAATAATTAATATAATTATTTCTACAATTAATTATATCGATTATGCCTTCAATAAATTTAACAAACTTTGAAAATGTTGTAGCGCACACAATTAGCGAAATCAATTCTACAAGCGGGGTAACAAACATTAGAAACATATACGCCAATCAATCAGATATAATTGATTTACTCAACAACAAAGCAGACCAAGTAGATACTTACACAAAAGCACAGATTGACGCTAATTTTTATGATATAATTCAATCATACAATAAGACGGAAGTTAATGTATTATCAAATAATATTCGTTCAAATACATTTTTAATAGGTAATCTGACAATAACTTCAAATACAAATTTTAATAATATTTCATCAAATACAAATTTAATAAGTAATTTAAATTCTACTATGACAAGTAATTTTAATAATATTAGTTCTAATTCTAACTTAGTTAATACAAATATTAATAATATTTCATCTAATACACATTTAATAAATAATTTGAATTCTACTATAACAACTAATTTTAATAATATTAGTTCTAATTCTAATTTAATAACAGGATTAAATAGTACAGTAAATTCACATATTTCAGCAATATCAGATTTACAGAATGGAGGTTCACTTAATGAAGCAGATTATTATAATAAAATAACAACTAATAATTTATTATCAAATAAGTTAAATACATCAATATTAAATAATACATTAATACATAATATAACAACTACTGCAACTTTCAAAATAGCAGAATTTGGAAATTATAATAATTTTTTGAAATGTATAATAATTATTTTGATAGTTATGTTTATGGAAATTTAAGTGGAGCAACTATGTTTTTGAATCAAAGAGGTTTTGGAGATGTAGAAATTAATAATTCTTCAACTTTTCAAAATGATAAAATAATATTAAATCATAATACTACAATATTCAGTAATTTACAAGTATCTGGTTTATTTTCGTGTTCGTCTATTTTAGATAAAGTAGGTTCTGACGCTAGATATGTTTTACAAACAGATGGATTAAGTGGATTAATAACAGGAAATACAAATACAATTAACTCAATACTTACAAATGACAGCGCGCAAGATACAACAATAAGTCAAAAATTAGACAAAGTTAATACAACTGCACAAACAGTAAACTCTCCACTAATACTTAGTTTAACAGATAATACTAATCCAATTTTTAGAATTCAAGATGCTGTAAGTAATCAACGTTTAGAATTTAAAAGAGGTTGTCAGTTGGACTCTTATCAAGGACTAACAGGTGCTACTCCTTATAGATTATGGTTAGGATGGAATACAGGAGATGTTATTATTGGAAGACCTAATAATGCTTCAAGAATTACGATTAACGGTAATGTTCATACTTCGTATAATTTTGCTCAAGCACACGGAACATCATATTTCGAAGGTGCTGTTTATATGAAAGGAAATTTATTTACAAATAATGATTTTTCAACAGATATTAAAACAAAAATAGATAATATCAATACTTCAATAAATGGATTAGAACCATATTTAGAAACATATACACCAGATGCAATAGAAGGTTTTTATATACATCATCCTAATTTTGTAGCGTGTAGTGTAGGAGATATAACTAATGCTTCTAACCAATATTTTATGGCTGATGGGCTTGTAGGAAAAACAATTTTTAGTAAACCTATAGATGTGTTAGGTAATATTTATACGAATGCTGATGTTAATTGTGATAATGTTAATATTGATACTGATGGTAAATTAACAATTGATACAAACTGTGAATTATATAGATATGTTAGTGCTTTTTCATCTTTTGATATGAGAAATACCGATTCTAATTCTTCAATTAGATTTATTTGTGGAGACCCCGCTGTTCAGTCTAACATAGTTGGGGCAGTTAATATTACTAGTGGATGGACTTTTAATACTGCTACTGCTGATTTTATGGGTAATTTATTTGCTGATGATGTTTATATTAAAACTAATGGAGCATTAAGAAGCAATCATTTAGCACCTAACGGAGGAACATTAATAACCGTTGATACTAACTTAGCAGTTCAAAATGCATATTTAGCAACTAATACCATTCAATCATTCGATTTAACAACGGTTTCATTTTTGAATAATATTTCAATGACTACTGGAACTGATATTAAAATGGGAACATCGGAAATATCGACCTATCACGATGGAACTAATCTATCAACATTTGATATAATATTTAAAACATCAAATACTGCATTCAGAATAGCAGACAGTTCAACTACACCTTCAGTTTTATTATCTATTGATAAGACATTTGGAACAACAGTAAATACTGAAACTTTTACAAATAATGCTCCATCAACTTTTAATGAAAATGTAACAGTTGTTAATACAAAAACATTATTTGTTAATGATATTCAAGATGCTTCAGGTGATGCTATTGATATTACTGCTGGAACTGTAACTATAAATGGAAGTCTAATAGATAATTCTGATGCAAGATTAAAATATGATGTAGATTTACTTAAAAGTAATTGTATTAGTATGATTAAGAAATTCAAACCTAAAAAATTCAAAAGAAAAGATAGAGACGATAAGGATGCAATCCACATCGGTTACATTGCTGATGATTTATTAAAAGCAGTTCCAAAAGAAATTAGTAATGTAGTTCATAGCAGTCGCGAATATTTAGGCATTGAATATACAAAAGTACCAATATTATTACATAAAGCTTTACTTGAAGTAATAGATAAGGTTGAAAAATTAGAAAAAGAAATTAAGGAATTGAAAAAAGACAATTCTAAATAATAATATATAATGGGTAATTCAAATAGTAATGTTGAAACTTCAAGTATTGACAACATCAATGATATTGATGTAGAACAGTTAGATTTAAGTAATATTGACAAGTTACAGTTGAAAGCAATTAAGCAAATGAGTGAAAGATTAGAAAAACTGGAGAAAGTAAAATGTGACAAATTAATATATAAATTACCAGCGTTGAATTTGTGTAGTTATAGTTTGTTCTGAATTATTAATATTAAACGTTATTAACATTATTAATAAAAAAAATATGAATAAAATTTACTAATAAAACTTTGTCTTTCATCATTGATGACTTTAATAGTTATTTTTTCACTTGTAATGAAATAAAATTAACCATATTACGGCTATACACTAAATTTATTTCATAAAGGTCTTTATTAAGAAAATAATAAATATCAAATAAATTATTTGATGTTAAAGTACGATTACGAACATGATTCAAACAAGTAAATGAGGTAGATGTAGCAAATATATCATATTCCATTAATAATTTTAATGGTTTATGTTTTTGATGTAATTTATCTAACTCACTTAAGTTAAAAATATATGATATGCCGTTATTGATAATATTTTTCATATTGATATTATCAATTTCAAAATATTGTGTATTCTTTAATTTGTAAGACTTATACACTGGTTTAAATTTACTAATATATTTTTTAATAATATTATTATTTTTTATTTTTAATAATCTAACATCACCTAAATTATAAGATAATACAAGGTTTTTAATGTCTAATGGTAAATCATAAAATAACATAATATATTTAAATCTTTATTTTTTTTAAATGCTTTTTCAAATCTAACATAAAACATATTATTAACATCTTTGGAATTCATATTAACATAAAAGAAGGAGTATGGCTTATCATCTACCGCTTTATGATACATATTTAACAGTTGCTCTTTATCAATGATGGCTGAGTTTTCCTCAATGAATGACATTAACTCTGATACATTCTTTAACTTAAAGATATACAACGAACTAGAATTCAACCTAATGATTGGTGCTAGGACACGGTATTTTTGAACGCTTAAACAAAAACTAATGGCGTCGTGTCTGCCTCTCGTTGCCAGTCCATGTAATAACTTGCTGTATCTAACAAATTTAGGGTCGTCTGCAAAATCATCAACTATGATTAAAATTGAATGTAGTTTCTTCATCTTCTGTTCTTTCATATAATGAATTATCTTTCTTTGTGTGTTAATTATTTCTTCCAGTTCTTCAGGTTGGTAGGTGTCATAATATAACTTTTCTTTTTCATCATCAACCTTCATATTATCTTTTTGATATTTCTTGACTTCAACGAAGGTAGGGTCATTATGAACCGACGGGCTAAAAATGAATATACGGGCGAAGCAGTCCCTATAAACATTTAGGATAAGGTTTTGAATTAAAACTGTTTTGCCACCCGTTGATGAAGCAACAACAATTGAGCGAAAAGGTAGTTTTGGTACATGTTCATATTTAGATTGTTTGAAATCGTAATCAGTTATATTTATTGGTTTTATTATTGGAACATCAGACATAATAAAATAATATTAAGGTTATTTAGAAAATATTTTATATTTATTATTTTATATCTGAATAGAAGTTATTCAGATTATATTGATATAATAGATAAAGTAGAAAATATAGAACAAGTTGTTATAACTGATAATAGATTTAACAAAGTATGCTATTTTGTTTTAGAATTAATTAAGTTTGTGATACAATATATTAAAAATATACATATTAATATAGATGGGAAGAAAGAAAAAGAATAAGACTGAACCAGTTGTTTCTTCAACTGATGAAGAAATTGTTAAAGAAACATCAGTTATTGAGTTTGCTTGTCCAATGTGTAAAAAAATCTTAGAAATGAAAAATGAATTAGAAATACAAAAGAAAGGAAACTGTAAATGTTCGTGTATTCCGACAAGTTTCAAAATAAGTAGAAATGATAAGAAAATGAATATTGATAAAACTAAAGACAGTATAAACTTAGAAACAGATGTTCATAATATTGCTATCAAATGGGGAAGGCATGCATCACCATCCGATAATGGTGATAAGGAAACACAGGAAACTGTTAAACAAATAATGAAAAATTAGTATTTAAAGAGTAGATTTAACATAATTGCAACATTTAGTTTTAAAAGTTTAGTTTTATAATTTAGTATATATATGGAAGAACATTTAGAGAACATTGACAGTAGTTTGGAGTTGTTGTTTCCAAGATTAGAAAAAGTGTTGGAGCAAAATGAAAACATACTGAACATCTTAAAGAGCATGAATATTAAACCTACATATAATAACAATAACAGTTACCAAGCAAAAGAAGTAGATAGAGACAGTAGCGAATACAAAAATAAACGAAACATTTATGTTAAAAAACTGAATGAAAAAATCATAAAAGAACCTAAACAATCAAGTCTGGATTACTATCAAGTCAAGTATAAAGAAGATACCAAGAAATACGTTTAATCATTAACTAACAAAATTTCGTGTCTCAAAAGCGGTTTGTTTATTCCTGCTACTTTGTAAGTTTTATTACCCATAATATCATATTCAATTTTATCAATATTGAATATTTTATTAGACCATTTAGAGTTATACTCCTTTCTGTCGGTGTAATTACCCCTTTTCTTTTGGAACACTTTTACCTTGTCGTTCTCCTCTATTTTGGGATACTTTCTTTTGTTTTTTCTCGTAGTTTAAGATTGACCTTTACATTTATTTCATTGTCGTCCTTGTGTGCTTCAGACGGTGCCATCCTTGTTGATGAGTGAGATGTGCTGTTATACTGTTTCAATGCTTGCGTTAGGGCGTCGGTCCATTTCATGTTGTTAAACCTAACTCTATCGTGAATTTTGTTTTTCATCGTTCTAATAAAACGCTCGGCCACATTTGCGTGGGTCTTCGTGACGATGTGGTTTATTCCTTCACTGTTGAAGAAATCCTGAACTTGATTTTTAGTTGCAAACGCTCCGTCGTCATCAGAATACACGGACATCGGATAACCCATCTTTTTAAAGCTTGCTCTCAACGCCTTCAAAACGTGCTCTCCGTCTCTTTCCTCCATCGGTATTACATCTGCTAATTTACTGAAGATGTCAATCACGACTAAAGCATACTGTGGAACGTTCTTGTCTTTTGCTAAAGGTGACATATGCATTATGTCTATTTGATATTCATATCGTGCGAATGGAGCGGTATAGGAATTAGTACCTCTATAATTTTTGATTTGTTTATTTGGTTGTTTCTTCAAGAAAGACTTTACATCGTCTAATGTTATTGTTGTGTCTTCTTCCTTTGCCTTCTTGTGTGTCGCTTGTGTGCTTCCGAAACCCTTGTCTAAGTCGTAATAGATGTTGCTGATTATTTGGTCTTTTGTTAATCTCGCCATTATATTAAATTGTTAGAAAATATTTTTTCAAAATAACGCCCCACCCCTTAACATAAAATAAAAAACTACTTAAAGAAATATTAACTTATTATATTAAGTGAAATTATGGCTGAAATAAGATTAGAGGACTTGAATTTAGAAAATGTCGGAGTGATTGCTGACTTATCAAACTGGACGCTATCAGACGAAGAAGATGATGATAATGACAGTTATAAAAAGGAATTAGATGAAGAGTTAAACAAAATAAAGGATTTCATCAAAAGACACCCTTTGCCACCAGTTGATGAAAACGAAGAATTCTGGAAAGATGTCATTAGCAGGTTTAGGGATAATAGCGGATTAAACTTGATGGCGATATACTCATTTGTTAGGTTTGACATCATGAAAGAAATGTATGAAAACCTAACAGATGAAGACATCATAAAAGACTGTGGTAAAAAGTTAAACCGTGATGGAAAGTTTAATGCAATGATTATTAACCACTATATCTTATCAGGAGCGATACGGAAACTAAACAAAGAAGACAGTCTAGTAGATGGACAGATGCGAATTATTGAATTCTGGTGGGATGGAATAGGTGAATGGAAAGCGTGAGTGATTTAGTTTAATGATATTATTCAATTATAATATGATTAAACCTAGTGTTTATATTAAACTGTTAGAAAATATATATATTTTCAATATAAACCCCCGCCCCTCAACATAAAATAAAAAACTACTTAAAGAAAAATGGATATAATATAGTAAGAGAAAAAAATGACACTGTTTAATTATGACCATTGTCCTTGTAAAAATAAATGTAAGTCTGTCGTGGCACTAGCTAATATTTTACCTGTTGATGTGTGTAATCTTATAGGATGCTATATTAGAGAAACATGATTTGATTGTTGGTATCTGATGGATGAAGAAGAAAATTTTAAGAGAAATAAAGACATTCCTGAAGAAGGACTGGAAAAAGCAGAACTTCAATTAAACATTATTAAGCAAATGCAAAATAAAGTGCAAAATAATGATATTACACAACTAACAGGATACCATTTTAGTTTAAAACATTACAGAAAAACATTGACAGAGTATTTGATACACAAGAAGTTAAAGAACGGTTTAAAAATAGAAAAATGTATTATCAAGCATTAAAATCATACTGTAAGAATAATGAATATGAAGTTTGTTTAGTTTTAAGACATTGTCTTAACATTGAAGATTTACAAACAATTAAACGTTGTGGGTTTAGCTTTCCAAACCTAAACAGTTGGTGGTCATATAGAAATAACAATTATTATATGAGATATATTCTTAGCGAATTAATTGAAATTTACACAGACCAATTAATAAAAGGATACGAGCATTATTGTTGCGAGTATAGTATGAGTTGTTATAGTGGTTGTATCGCTGGTGAGATTGAATATGGGTCAAATTAACTTTTGTTTATTAATATTATTATCTTATAATATGATTAAACATTGTTTTATAATCTAACAAGAAGGTTAAGACATTTAAATTAAACCTGAAACCCAGACCAGCCGACCAGCAACCCCCTAGCCAAAACTACTTAAAGAGAAAAAACCTTATATATAAAGAGAAAAATGAGTGAGGGTAAAATGTTAGAGAATAATTTTATGGTTGAGAATTGTGCTAGCTTACCTATGGAAGCGTTGTTAAACATCGCTTCTTATATGAATGGCAATGAAGGGTGGCAAAGACTAAAACAGTGTAAAGCATTAAGGGTCTTACAAAGGAAATGGAAACCGTCTATTTTTGAACGAGAAGGAGAAGGAGAAAGTAGATATTATGTGTTGATTAGCAATATATGTTTGAAAGGTGATAAAGCACTTTCATTTGCGTTGAAACCACCAAAAGAATTATTAAGAGTGATGAAGTATGATGAAGAAATAAAGGTTGGAATAGAAATTAGTTCGAAAATTATGTATAGGAATAATATTTGCAACTGTAGTTATTATGCATCAAGCGAACAGAACAAGATAACAAGTAGAGCATCATTACAATTTTATATTGAAAAAATAGTTGAAGAAATAAAACAGACTATGAAACGAGACGAAATCATTACTATAGAACATATTACATTTGAAATTTAACAGAAACAATGATTTCATGGCTTAATCATAATATTTAATTATAATATGATTCAACATTGTTTTATAATCTAACAAGAAACCCAGACCAGCCGACCAGCAACCCCTAGCCAAAACTACTTAAAGAAATATTACCTTATATATTAAGAGAAAAATGAACGGTGATGGAATCAATAATTATATCGATAAAAAATGCTATGATTGTTGTCACTTCAAAAAAGAAAATATGGAATTGTATAAATTGAGTTTACCTAATGAAATTGTGAATAACATTATTAATTATTCAATGGATGGTGAAGAAGACATATGTAAAAATTGTAAAACTTGAAGAGATAATCAATTTTTAATCAAATGTCTGTTGGGAATAGAAAGAATACATAATAGAAATGTAGAAGATGATATTTTAATATTTCTAACTGTAAATAAAATACCACCTTACGATTGTGTTAAACAGTTTCTTAAAATCAGTAAGAAAAATATGAAATGATTGATGATATATTATGGATGTTGGGTTATAGTCAAGAGAAAGGAGAAGATGTTAAAGAAAATATCAAATTATTTATTGAAAGTAAAAAGTTTAATGTTCAGAATACAGTGAGAGATGTTAATATTATTTTTAAAATGATGTATGAAAGAAGTAAGACAAACCAATTAGATTATTATCCTGAACTGAAATTATAATCATAATATAATAATAACATGTAAAATCTTATATGTTATAATTATACTGAACTTTTAACCTATAAATGAAAATTGGTGAGAAAAACACTAACAAAACAAATACACCACCAACACCTCAGAACTTGATAACTACTAAACGGGCTACCTCTTTCAAATGAAAAAATGTCGGCCCCCAGCCCAACAATGAACAAGGCGGCAATTTACCCAAGTGATTACCTTAACGAAAACGATAAATAAGCTCCCTAAAAACCCTCTTTTAAAAACGAATAAGGGGGAACACAGATTTGAGATGAACATAAAAGCCAGAACAGGCAACCATCAACAGACCACCCCCCAGGCCCCCTACTTTTACAATTTTTTTTTGGGGGGGGGTCTAAATAATTGATTTGTTCAATCTTTTCGGCTCAAATATTTGAAAAAAACAATCTTTCGGCAGTTGAGCCCCTTACCTTGCTTAAGCAAGGAGAAACTTCAGCTAGCTAAAGCTAGCTTTCGTGAAAAACCCCGTGGACAACCCTTGTATCCTTATGCCTCAGTATCGGTCAGTATCGGTTTTTTCCTCTGCATCGGTTTGCAGTGTTTTGGCAGCTCTGGCCCGAAAGTCGCGACTTTTCCATACAAGTGCAGTATGCGAAGTACACTCTGCCAGCTCCCAGCTCCAGCTGGAAAGTCGCAACTTTTCAGTACAAGTGTAGTACACAAAGTACATTTTGGCAGCTCCAGCTGGAAAGAAGCAACTTTTCAGTAGTATGCGCAGTACACTTTGGCAGCTCCGGCTCGAAAGTCGCAGCTTTTCGGCGCAAGCAAGTGTAGTATGGTGTAGTATACGAAGTACTTTTTGGCAGCTCCACAGCGGAAGTCGCAACTTTTCAGTACAAATGTAGTACACAAAGTACATGTTGGCAGCTCCGGAGAAGGCTGCAGGGCAGCTGGTTGGATTCGGCATGGCGGCCAATGAGTTGGGTATCGGTTGGGTATCGGTTTGGGTATCGGTTTGGGCCCTGCAAATTTATGATTCCGGAATCTTGGTTTGCGACAACAACTAGGACCTGATGTGTGTCTTCATGGCTTCTGGGGGTATCGTTTTTTTTCTTCCTCTGTATCGGTTTACAATGGTTTTGGCCTGCGAAACAAGTTAAGGGACGGCCCCTTACATAACGAAAAGGCGCGGGGTTGTTTTTTTCAGCCCAGGTGGCTTCGGCTTCGGTCTGGTTGCCCTCCAGCTGCCTCAGCTGCTCTCTTCACGCGCCGGAGCTCCGACGCTTCGGCGCCTCAAAGGCGGACGCTCGGATTCCTTCGCGCTCGCGTTCAGCTTGGACTCCTTGGACTCCTTGGACTCCTTGGAGTCCTTGGAGTCCTTTGCCTTAAGCTGCGGCTTCGGCTTGTTCTCCATCCAGCCATCTACCTGGCTCTGTCTGACCCTCTTTCCGTGCCGATGCCATGGACGCCATGGATGCCATGGACGCCCTGGATGCCATGGTCACCCGTGCCAGGGGGGCCGGCAAGTCTGGTAAGCCCTTGTGACCTCAGGGTCCCAAGGTCCAAACGTCACGGAATCCCTCTCAGCCAAGCCGGCGGCGCCGCTCCTTGTGCTTCGTCTTCGACTCTCGTGCCTCTGACTTTATCAATGCGCAACAACTTGTAGCCATCAAACCGTTGCCAGTGGTTGTCAGGTTGCCAAGGCCAAACTTAAACTTCCATCCAATTCCCTGTCGCGCCCTGCTTCCAGTGACTTAGGCACTGGCAGGCATCTCCCGGCGGCGATCCAGCACAAGGCCCACCTGTCCAGCTTTCAGTGCAGGTCCAAGTGTCGGCGATGAGCCCAAGATCCATTCAGGGCGGGGCATCCATGTCGGGGAAAACCTGGCAGCAAAGAAGGCGGACATCGGACCTACATCATTTGGTTGAACTTGGCTCGCGCAGGCAGATGTTTTCATTGCGTCGCATTGTGAGCCTGGTGAAACTGATCCTGAGGTTTTGAGCGGTCACAAGCTGGATGCACATAGAACGCTCTGCAAACATACCCATGGTACATACCCCTGCATCTAAATAGTTAATTGGTTCGAATTTGGCTACACGGGTAGCTCTCATTGCAAAGAAACCTTCGCTTGCCTCTCCACTGCTAAGTGGACACGGGCTCGTGCTTTGCGATCATGAGTGGCCAAAAGGGCAGATCTCACCTTTTGCACCAGGTTGAGAAACCGGGCCCCCTCAACCTGCACGCACGGACCCACAGCTGGCACTCGAGAGCGCATTGTGGATGCCCAGTCGTGCACTGCAGCCAGCATCTGGGTGTAGCCCATGATATCTCGCTTCGTGAGGACCTCGAGTGAGATGGCTTTGTCCTCAGAGCGCCGCAGGGCGTCCACGCAGCTCGCACGTGCGCCGGGTCCGTGGGCCTCTTGCTCTGCGTTTGGGGTCATTGTGGCAGTCCAGGAGTGCGCGTAATGGGCCGCTTGCCCCACCACCGCGCAAGCCCACAAGGCCCACGCGGCCCAAAGCAAGCGAAAGCGGGGAACGCGGCTGTGCCCACCCAAGGCCTCGGCGGCTCGACGGCGCTGGGCCTCGGCCCGGAGCCGTGCGCAGTAGCGGCTGCGCAAACCGGGCGGCACTTCCCGCAGCAGCTGCGCCACCTCGGCCGCGGCCACCTTCTGCGCCTCCTCCTGGTCCCAATGCCTCAGCTCCTCCAATTCCTCCACATTCTCATCCTCGCGATCGCGGGTCGTGCGGCTGGCACTGCCTCCATGGCAAAACTCCTTGGAGGTGACGAGCAGGAAGTCAGGGCTGTCCTCCTCGGTGCTCTGATACTCCTCTTCTGACATCCCGGGCCGCGTTGCTTGCCAGCTTGGCAACCCATTGGCTCGAGCCAACTTTGCAATCCTTGCTCAAGCAGAGGCCCGCAACACAAAGGCACAAGGCACAGCTAGGCACAACTAGGCACAACTAGGCACAACTAGGCACAACTAGGCACAACTAGTAGGCACAACTAGGCACAACTTGCCCACTGCATCTTACAAAGCGTGCCTTGTCGTGGAACACGTCCAAGTCCACTGGTGCAAGAACAGGAGCCCGCCACCTCTCGGCCTCAAGATCCGCCACGCCATCACAGGGTGTAGGGTCCAAACGCCGAGGCCAAGTCTGTTCTTGCGAGCACCTGAGGGCGGGATTGATGCGTAGCCTGGATCAAGCGTCAAGCAGCTGCCTGCCTCCATGTCTTGGTCCGCGCCAAAAAGGACATCTGCCTGGAGGATGGACACATTCACACGCCTTTTCCGCATTGTGCAGCCTGCCTTGCTGGAGACCGGAGGCTTCAGCCAGAGCCTTGGCGGCTGTACACTGCGGCCAGTCTTTATAAATCCGAGGGAGGGGCTCTTCCGCATCATGCTCGTCACCCACCTGAGTCAAAAACAAAGGCGCATCAAGCCGGGCCTGCGCCACTTGGGCTTGGACATAGTGGTACATGTCTGGAAAAAGCATCTGGTGCTCCTCCAGCCTCTGACGCGCCGCCATGCTACCAACACATCTACACATGTTCAAACCCAAACAAAAGTACAGCTGATAACATACGCATGTACGTGCGGATATCCTCACGGGTTCGTTTGCGGGCACTCTCAAGAAGCATGCATCTGGATTTGTGCTGCTGCTCTGGCAACAGCGTGCCGCTCGTTGTGGGTTTCCCATTCATGCCGGCATGGCCACTGGAAGGGATGTGCGTCAATCACGCAGAGGTACGTGCGCTTCGCACGGCCCGCTCGGACAGGCATTCCGCAGTCAGAAGAAGCACATGTTCCGCAATGCGTCAAGCAAAATTAATGCCTTCCTATTGTACTCGCACCAAAGAACACCGACGCCATGCCAAATGAAAAAGGCACACTAGCCACATGCACAGCTTCTGCCTGTTTCGTATACTGCTCCTTGTGCTAGTCACTCAGACCACGGCCGCGGCTCAACTCTTAGGTTCGGCGGCTCGGGCACGGAGCGCAAAGCGGGCCGTGGCTGGAAAGCCGCCTCCCACCCTTAGGACAGGCGCAGGATGGCGCATAGCACAAGTGCATGCGCCAAATTCCGGGAGCCGGCCAGCCATGAGTGGCGGCAGCGTCAGGTCACCCACTTGCAAGCTGCCTGGAGGAACTTCTCCTTGGGCTGGTCTGACCACATGGAGTCAGGCTGGGATTTGGGCAACGCACCGTGCCAACCCGGAAGGCCTGAAAAGCCTGGCGGCAAGCCTGGTATGGGCAGCTCTTGCACAGCCGGCCAAACGCATTGCCCAAGTGTCACCTCCGTAGGGGCCGTCTGAAAGGTGCTGCAATGCTGATGGCGGTGCTGGTGGTGCTGCCACCTCTGCGCACAAGGCACCTCTGATACAAGTGAACGTGGCCGCCAGGGGGGCCTTGTTGGCCATCTCGGGCATGGGCACTTGGGTTGAAACCTGGCCGCGTAAGCTGACATCACTTAAGGATCGGGCGCTGGTCCAGCGCCTGCGCCGGCTCAAAGAGGAAGGCGTACTCCAACTCCCCGCCCTTACTCAGCCTCTCCCGCCGCCTGACACACGACTTGCCTTTGGGATGGCTCTTGTGCCCTAGACCCTTGGGCCCGCACTGCAGCCATTGCCCACTTGGCACGTTCCAAAGGCCCAGGCCTGCGCCAGGCAACTCGAGCATGGGGTACGTGCGACGTCGGTGCCGCACGCACTGTCGAGTGACCCTAACTGGGTTTCCAACAAGGTTTTGTGATGCTACACATGGTTGTCCTTTGGCACAAGCTGGAACAGGGGTCCGCTGATGAGGCTCAGGCTCAAAGCGCCGAGCGGCTCATTGCGCTGCACAGACGAATTGATGACCTGCAAAGACATGTGCAACAGCCTGGCAGGAAACCATGCAAACCGTGAGCTACAACAGCGAGCACTGGACATACTGGACAAAAAATGTGCATTTCTGCCTCCAGCTCAAGTTCACCGTCAGCCGCCGTCACGGGAAAGGTAAACCTCAACCACCCCTCCCTGCACGTTTGCGAAAATGATGTTCTAGCCGGGTCTGTGGCTCGTTGCTTGTTGTCCACACTGGATCACGGGTTCCCTCAACTGTGAGGGTCCTCCAGTGATGAAAAGGAAAGAACACACGTGAACGTAGAGCCTGGCAAGCTTCCACTGTTTCAGTTGTGAGCTATGAGGTCCTGCGCGTTGTCTGACCAACGGTGGCCTTGACGAAGACTGCTGGCCTGCAGCTTTTTGCGGCTTGGCGCCATGCAAACGAGGTGAACATAAGTGCCGAGCGCAGCCGCCGCATTGTCCTGCTCCGCCGAGTCACCGTGCTACATTGAGCAACTCCAGGTGCCCAACACGAAGCTGGAACGCTGCGAGAACTCGCAGTTGCAAACGCCCAACCTGAGAGCATCAGCATCCACTTGCAACTTCTGCCTGTCATGTGCGACCAGCCCAGGTCTTTTCCCAACCCAGGTCTCAGAGTCTAAGACGCATTGGTGAAAGCGGCGGCTACTCCTTGTCGCTTAGCGACGGGACGGCCGGCGTCTCTATTAGAGCGGGCTCCGGCTCATACACTGCTGCCACAGCGGCCACGGCGCTCTTCACAGCGGCTACCCAAGCTGTGGCGTCCGAGTGACTGCTTGCCTTCAAGACCAAGGAGTAGTTCACCTGAGAGGCCAGGGTCAAGACATGTTAAGACGGTCAAAGCCTCAAGCCCTGCCAAAGCATCCGAGCAACTGTTCTGATCACAAAATGCTTCTCAGGCGTATCTTCGGAGCAATAGTTGCATGCATCGTCAAGAAGTGCATCTTGAATCCAGGACAAGTGAATTCTTCCGCCCTTGGACCTGCCACGAACGCATTTGGGCATTTTGCTAAAATGCCTTTGCCAAAGCTTCTGGCATGTGTGGCCTTGACAGAAGCTTCAGCTCGCCAGTGGCAGGCAAGGTTGACAGCCACTCAGCATTCGCCGTCCTCGGCACATTGACGCATTGGCAAAGGGCAAAGGCATGCTATGCCATGCTCTGCAATGCCTTGCGGCCAAGCGTCTCTTCATCGCCGTCTTGGTCTTTGCAGGTCAAATGAAAATCAATTTCCGTCAGCCTGAGCAGTCCGTACCCGTAGCTTGCCAGCTGCCCTGCCCAATCCGTTTTAATGACTTAAAACTGCCATCTCCAGCATCAGCTGCAACATCAGCATCACCAGCACAACTCTTGGCAGCTGGACAACTTCTCTGCATCATCTTGATTGCCTTGCACAGTGCGCGGGGTGCGCGCGCACGATAGGCCTTCCCCTGTGCATCACCAGCATCAACAATGCTTGACCTCACCAACCGTCTCTGCACGGTGAGGTTGAGCATTCTGCGGTGGGCATACCAGCCCATGCTTCTTCTTGCTCACTGCCACGCGCAGCCCAAAACATTGCAAGAAATCTTCAATAAATCAACAGAAACCATTGCAAATGTTCAACGTGCGTCCTGGCAAAAATCCCGCTCTTTCTGTGAGAAGGCACTGCGTCAACAGACAAAAATTGAGCTGCACCACCAGCATCACCACCAGCATCATGCGCATTAGCTTTAGCAAAGCGACGCTGTGACTTCGGCGCATGGGTCTGATGCCCTCTCTGCACTGTGCTCTAGTCTGGAAGCTTCATCTCCAGCACCTCGCGCACCATCGCCATCACAAGCGCTATTTTACCACAGCTATTGCTCAGCATCTCCAGCATCACCAGCATCATCAGCATCAGCATCACAACTTTTGGCAGCAGCATCTCCTGCACCTCCTGCATCAGCATCGGCATCGCAACTTTTGGTCTACTGCTCTGCATCTCCAGCACCTCCTGCATCATCAGCATCAGCATCGCAACTTTTGGCAGATCTACTGCTCAGCATCTCCAGCACCTCCTGCATCATCAGCATCAGCATCGCAACTTTTGGCAGATCTACTGCTCAGCATCTCCAGCACCTCCTGCATCATCAGCATCAGCATCGCAACTTTTGGCAGATCTACTGCTCAGCATCTCTAGCACCTCCTGCATCATCAGCATCAGCATCGCAACTTTTGGCAGATCTACCGCTCAGCATCTCTAGCACCTCCTGCATCATCAGCAGCAGCAGATCTACTGCTCAGCATCTCCAGCACCTCCTGCATCATCAGCATCAGCATCGCAACTTTTGGCAGATCTACTGCTCAGCATCTCCAGCACTTCCTGCATCATCAGCATCAGCATCGCAACTTTTGGCAGATCTACTGCTCAGCATCTGCTCAGCATCTCGAGCACCTCCTGCATCATCAGCAGCAGCAGATCTACTGCTCAGCATCTCCAGCACCTCCTGCATCATCAGCATCAGCATCGCAACTTTTGGCAGATCTACTGCTCAGCATCTCCAGCACCTCCTGCATCATCAGCATCAGCATCGCAACTTTTGGCAGATCTGCTGCTCAGCATCTCCAGCACCTCCTGCATCATCAGCATCAGCATCGCAACTTTTGGTCTACTGCTCGGCATCTCCAGCACCTCCTGCATCATCAGCATCAGCATCGCAACTTTTGGTCTACTGCTCGGCTCCAGCACCTCCTGCATCATCAGCATTATCATCGCAACTTTTGGCAGATCTACTGCTCAGCATCTCCAGCATCTCCTGCATCATCAGCATCATCATCGAAACTTTTGGCAGATCTACTGCTCAGCATCTCCTGCACCTCCTGCATCAGCATCAGCATCGCAACTTTTGGTCTACTGCTCGGCATCTCCTGCATCATCAGCATCATCATCGAAACTTTTGGCAGATCTACTGCTCAGCATGTCCAGCACCTCCTGCATCATCAGCATCATCATCGCAACTGTTGGCAGATCTACTGCTCAGCATCTCCTGCACCTCCTGCATCATCAGCATCAGCATCGCAACTTTTGCTCAGCATCTCTAGCACCTCCTGCATCATCAGCATTAGCATCGCAACTTTTGGCAGATCTACTGCTCGGCATCTCCAGCACCTCCTGCATCATCAGCATCATCATCGCAACTTTTTGCATGGGGTACTCCTCTGCATTATCCTCCTTGCATGTTGTGGGGTCATGGGCACTGCCCGCGCAGGTGCTGTTGTGCTGTTTTCTTCTTCTTTTTAATGACACCGACTCTCCAAAACCTTGCGTTGCTGGTACAGGAAAATATCATATACAGTTCCGACGAGCTGCGACACCCAGCGTTTTATAGCAACACTCTCTGCCGCCTCCGCTTTTGTGTTTTGAGCGTGGCGGCAAGCTGAAATCTCCAGCATGCCTTGGCACAGGAGGATGGCATGTTGCAAAAGCAAAGTGGGACGCATGGCTCGCGCGCCTTCATGAAGCACCTTTGGTGCATTGTCCGCCAGCCAGCTCTTGGACTTGAGCATGTCCTCAATCGAACAGCTAATTTCCATCTGCACATGGAGTTCGACTGCCTCCAGCTTGCACAGGCAACCAGCAAAAAAAACATGGCAGACTGTGAGGATTAGCAAACTGCCAGTGCAGTCTTGGCGTAGCCTGTCGGTGGCATTTGCAGCTCAACCTGATAAGCCTCAACCCCACTAAAGGGCCAAGAGGCTGCCCACTTGACCGGAACCCTCTGCAAAACCTCCTTGTACCAAAGCATGCCATCGTTCTGGCACGTGAAGGACACATCTGGCAGATCCGGTGAGGCCTGCGCACGCAAACAATGGCACCGCATCAGTGAAGGGAGCATTGGAGACATCGCCTTCTAAACCATGGCCTGAGCAGCCTGAGAATCTAGGCTCTGAAGGCGTTCTTCCAGGTGCCTCTCCAGCCACGTCTCCATGTCCTGGTAGCCCAGCTCATACAAATGCTCCAGCATCGTCCGCGGAGGAGGGAACACACAGAAGGACATAGGCACATACTCGGAGGGGCCGACGTCTGCCCGCTCGCCGGTCACCTTAAAAACGTCTATGCCAGCGCAAAAGGGCTTCACACTGATGGAGTGCGCGTCGACTACCGGGAGGCAGTTCTTGAATGCACCATCCGCAACCTCCCGCTCGATGCCATCTTCATCACGAAACTTGAAAGGAAGCCCGGATATGCCACAAGTTGAGGATGCCAGCAGGGCAATGGCAATATCTGCAGAGTTGGAGAACTCCTTGAGTCGGTGCTCCTCCCCAGTCAGCATCATTTTAGCAAAGCCGCCTGGGCCGCTGCTCTTTGTGGCAGACACGACGATCTCACATCTCTGCTCTTGGAAGAGCGGGTGTTCGTAGGCGCCATCCTGGATGACTTCTTGCATGGCCTGCAACACGAAGTTTCGGAGGAGGAAGGCCTCGTGGGGCTGGTTGTGCAGCCGGTGGGCGCACCGCAGCAGCACGTCCACGACCCGCCGCGTGTCTGCGCCGTACATCATCAGGCATGCAGTCAGCGCCCCCCCAGAGGCGCCTGAAACCCGGGCGTATGGGTTCAAAGCGAGGCCTGGGCACAGGCGAAGCGGCGCACATGATTCGAGAGAACAAGACCGTCTCAAGACAACAAACCTA
Source organism: Effrenium voratum (assembly GCA_963377175.1). NCBI lineage: Eukaryota > Dinophyceae > Suessiales > Symbiodiniaceae > Effrenium > Effrenium voratum. The sequence continues at coordinate 403,016 of CAUJNA010003436.1, forward strand.
CACAAACCATCCCATGCGAACAAGTGGTCAACTGGAGTCAAGATCAGTCGAGGGTCCATGGTTCTGAAGGCACGCGGCAGCTCCGAGCTGGTAAATCACCATCCACCCGGAGGCCGAGAAGGAGAACGACACACCCTTCACGTCCGCAAGTCGCCTGCTCCGTTGCCGTTCCGGGCGGGACACTGTCTCCAGTGTCCAGGTGTCCTCTTCCTTCTTCAGGGCATAGCAGCCGCCTCTCACCACATGGGATCGTAGTTTGTTCTCCCCTGCGGTGAAGTGGAAATCAAAGTTCCACGACTCGCCGGGGTCGAAGTGGAACACCTCCCCAGCTGCCACCTCTACGTGAGCCAAGTACCCCCCCAGCAAGTTGGCCTCTGCAAACCTAAGCTTCACAGCCTCCCCCAGGCCATTGCTCACAGAGACGCTGCCTTGGTAGCTCCTCCTCAGGTCCTTGACCCCGGCGCACTTGCGGACGCCAGTCACGGAGCCTCCCGCGGAACTTGCGCATCCCATGGCTCGTCTCAGCTTGAGCCCAAAGCAGCGCAAAGGCCAAATCTCTGATTCTCCCAATGGGAAGTGGGAAGGCATCCAATGCAAGCATCAACATGTCCACAAGTCTCTAAAACTCTAGGATCTTGCAGCATCTTGCACATCTGTGCGCCCAGAAATGCACAAGGCCAGCACTACACGAGTACCAGGTTCGAGACCACCTCCCACGTGTGCTTTCGCCTTGTTGGGCGATGCCTGCACGGTGGGAAACAGACTCGCTGCGTGGGAAACCTCCTGCTGGAAGTAATCCGCCATGTCCGCTCTGCTTGCCTGTCCGGCCCCTTCCACGACCTGCAGCTCGATGCCACAATTAGCTGAAGTGCCTGATGGGTCCTGCATGTCGCCAAAGCCAAAGCACTCAGAAAAGATACGAGTGCATGGCGACTTTGCATCTGCCCCGTCCGCCAGCAGGTACTGAGAAGGCTTCTTGGATCGCTGGTCTGGACGGTAAATCTGACACGACCTGAGCCCAATGTGGGCCCAAATAGATGAAGACACAGGGCTTGAGCATCGCACCCAATCACGGTGCCATCGGCAAATTCCACCTGTACCGTCAGGAATGGGGACTCCTTGCACAGCGAAGCGGCGTGCGATGTGTTTGGAGCCAAGACTCACTGGACATGTGCTGGGCACTTTGGACCGCTTGTCCCCAGTGTTTGTTTTCTGGACCCATCGATCGCCATGCAACACGTTGCCATTTTGGCTCAAGGCCTTTGATGTCACACCTCAGATGTGCATAGCTCACTGAGCCATTGCATCCGTGATACAAGTGCTAGCGGACCACTTTCAGGATAAACCACAACAAACAGTTTACCAAGGCTTATCCAGTATCAACCCATCAGTATTGACACTTGGGCTCTCCAGAATAGATCCAGGGCCACCACATACAGATCCTCTACTACCACAAGGTATCGGTTTTCTTCGGGGATAAGATAGCCGTGGCAGTGGGCCTCAATTTGTGGTAGCGGAACAGGTTTTGCGCGAGAGATCCAAACAAGATGTGATGAGAAGGCTTCGTGCAAGCCTATTCAAGTGTAGGCCGGTCCCATGGCTTCACTGAAGAGACGCTCAACTTACTATGACCGCCAAGCACCCGCCATCGTACGACGGATTGGGTGACCTTCACAACAATCGAAGCATCCACAAGAACCACTCTTCAAGAGCAAACTCGTTGGAGACGCTCACATGCACAAGCACCGAGAAAGGTTGTGGTTGCTGGGCCTAGGATCTGATCTAAGCTAGGGCCCACGCGGTCTGTGATGGCCGCCGCCAGGCCCATCATCATGTCCCAGGGGTAGCGGCTAAGGTCGCTAGATTTCCTGTCCTCCGGGACTGTGTGCTGGCGGTGGTGCATCCACTCTTGTGCCAGGTTGAGAGCAGGTCCGTGAAGATCGTGGTGGATTTGTTTACCACCTAGCCGGCTTTTGCAAGATCCTGAAGGAGGAGTCAGCTACTTCAAGAACACGCTGAGGAAGTTCCTCCTGAAGGGCTCGACGAACGTGTACTTATACAGACTTCTCAGTTTCTTTAATCACCGAAGGCAGAACACCGACTTCCTCATATTCACATAAAAAATTGAATTCTCTTGATGAGATTGAAAGCAGCCTGGATGGACTTGATGCCTGTTCACACGGCACAGTCACCAGAGTTCATAGCATCAGTACAACATGCCAACGCAAGAAGAATGGCGATGCATCAGCAAGCAGCCGGTGCCAGGATCTGCTGTTCACAGACAATCCAGAAGTTCTTAGACAGTACCTCAATGGCATGCAGACAAGACACAAGGACGCATTTCCCCTCAGCGACAATCTCATTGCGCATTTTTCATCATCCAAAGCAGAGAGAAAGACTGATCAGTGCAATGTCTTTGAGAACCATCTCGCCCGAGAATTACGCCTACAAGATGATGAAGACTCAGTACCACGATCTCTTCATTACAACGAGAACATCCATCCAAGATCCATCTATCCGACCTCCAGGAGGAAATCGGAGAACATCTTCTACATCCTAGAACAAGCGGAGTATGAAGGCGAAGAAGGTTTCTGAGTGGAAGACGAAGATGGAGTTGAAAGATTTATTGCGAATAATGATGAAGAGACTTTTTGGGTTTTGGGGGAGAATGATGCGTTCATTGCAAGGAAGGTGCCTGGGCGCAATTTCAGATTCAAGAAGAGCAAAGGAAAAGGAAAATCAGGAAGCAAAAAGGGGAGTCACCAACGAGGTGGTGCCAATATGGCCAAAGAAAATCAGGATCCCTACAAGCAGGCATAAAGGGAAGAAAGGAAAATCGAAATTCCAGTATCCCTGTGATGGAAACAAGGGTCATCCATCCTATGACAGTGGCAAAGGAAAAGGCGGACATGACAAAGGAAAATCCAAAACGTTCGCAGCCACGGCAGAGAAGAATGCGCCATCAACAGAGCCTACCTATGCCGGTTGGACAGACCAAGATTGGGATCCATCATGGAATTGGATGGTCCCATGAGACATCCAGCGCAGGACAAGTTTCAGAAGCATGAGAAAGAGGCCATCCACGAACGAGAAGCTGATCCAAAACGATGCAGTTTCAGAACACAATTTGTCCGTCACAACCAAGCAAAGCCTTTTAGCAACAAAGCTGATGGCGCCAGTCATGAACCCTCAGCACAATCCAACCTGTGCGATCCTAGACAACGGATGTACGCGATCCATGGGCAGCTGGCATGCAATCCAGCGTTTTACTCAGGCTATCAAACCATGAAGGACCTCATCTCCTACCAGTACATTCCGGCCGAGACCAAGTTCACATTTGCCAATGGAGACAGCTAGGGCCAATTGGACCTTGCATCTCAAATAGCACACGACTTGTCCGGCCAGTGCCAATATCGACATCCTAGAACAGGGCACTGTGCCGATCCTCCTGAGCATCAGCCAGATGCGGAACCTCTACCTGACCATTGAGCACACACCCTCAACGTGACCAGATCACATGTGAATCGTCAAGCGGCTCCAGTATCCGGCACAGGACTGGTCGATCTTGCTGGAGTGGCAAGAATGAAATCACATGCAGAGATTGCTGCAAAAGGACTCACAAATCACAAGCCATGTCTACGATGATGACAACAGCATCAAGTTTCCTTCCGAGAATTACTCGAAGAGAGAAGCTGCTTGTGCATCCAAATTGTCCGAGACAAAAAGAGACACAGCAACTCCAAAAACCATTGGGTCTCTAAAGCAGGATCATTGAAACTCGACAAGAAGAACAAGCAGCTCATCCGTGTGCGCATCACGCCTTGCAAGGCGCTGTTCACACCAACAGGAGCGAAGGAATGTCCAATCAATCCAGACAACATCAGCCGAGAAAGTAAAACAGAGATTATTGATGCATCCAAGGGCGGAGATCCAGACATCCTAGAAGACAATTAGAGACTTACATCCAAGGCGAACAAACCAATGATCAACCTGCCACCTTCGCAGACAATCCGCTAAAAGATGAAGAATCAGGTTCAGGATCTGCCGCAGACAGGATCATCGACAAGAAAGGCCGGTCGACCATTGAGCCAGATTCGACTGCATCATCCGCAGACGAACCAACATCATTGCCGCTTGCCTTAGGCAGAATCCACCAGCGACTGTCAAAGCCCGAAGAGTTGAAGAAGCTCCACCTTCAGCATCAGCATCACATGACTACCGACCAATTTCGATTCGGAACCCGCGCTCTTCACTTGCCGAAATCTACCTATGACTTATTTGACAAAATCCGAAGCGAATGCAAAGTTGGCCAAGCAGCAAAACATGCACCATCCAGAAGCCAAACTGGTGGACTTCGAGCGGATACATTTGGAGACATCACTTGACAACCCTTGGAACCGGAGAACGTATCATTGTTTTTGTCATCCTGGATGGAGCAACGAAATTGCTCACTGCAGAGGCAGTGACAACCACGCAAGAAATGGAGAACATCACTGTCCTCAGGTACTATTTTGACCAGTACCACTTGCAGCCCAAATCAGCTGTTGGAGATCGAGCCTTCATGAGAAACATGGGAACATTTCTACCAATCCCTCAATATCAGGCCGATATCGTTGGGACCGCACCATGGCCGAATCAAGCTGAAGCAGTTCGACTCCTGAAAGCACAGTTGAAGATCATGCTCAACTACATCAAGGCAGGCACGGCACCTGCAACCTTGAAGAAGGTAACACACCGACAGCTTGTGAAGGCAGCTGCATCTGTCAGAAATCAAACAGTCACCTACAGGGGTGTAACGCAATTGGAACTTGCATTCGGACGACGACCAGCAGATCTCATCCAGATTGATGTTGCATGATGTTGCAACTCTAACTCAATTGACGATTGACAGGAATGAAGAAGAAGTGACAGCCATCCAGATCAAGCAGTTGTCAAAACCAGCATTCTTTTGCTGGCAGGAAGACAAATCCAAGATTCATTCCGACGGAAGCAGAGGAGGCATATGGTTGAGAGGAAAAGCTATTTCATTGGAAGGAGCAATGGTTGGACTCTACCTTGGAACTCGACTCATCAAGGTCAACATGGCGAAGGTCAGGAAGGATGAGACCATCCCTTCGGGGAAACCCGAAATTGATTTTTTGTTGCCAGATGAGCAAGAAACCTTGCAGAAGGAACAAGGCGGTTCCTCAACAGATTCCAAGAAGAAGGTGTCATTCACACCAACTCCGAAGCCATCAACCTCCAAGCCACTACGCATTGTTGGAAAGACAGCTCCCAAGCCTCAGCACCAAGACCTGAGGAAAATATGTTCGTGGAAGATATGACATCCATGCTTGAAGAGGCACACTGGAATTGTTTACGAAAAAGAAAGATCCACGTTCTCGAGATCTTTGCAGGATGTGCCAGATTCAGTCGTCGATACTTACGAGCATGTTGATGAAGAAGCCATCCATGGAAGAGTTCGACTGCCGCTTGGACTGCAATCTCCACAAGACGATCCCGATGTGATCAAGGCATACACGGATATCTCCGGATCCTTGATGCAAGCAACTGACTGGCCCGTGATGGACAAGTTCCAAGCTCGAGGTTGCCACTCCTCCATGGCCATCAACATACTCACCATGAATCATAGGAACCCCGCGAGGAATCCTAAGTTGGACGGTAGAGAATTGAAAAACATGCCCATGCGAGACCGACCGATCACACGGATGCTGCTGCACAACAGTGCTCACATCATATGCCTCAACGAAGCGGACGCGTTTCTCGATCCTCAAGACGCAAAATGCACGGAGCTCATTCGCTTGTGTATCCTCTCAGGATACAAGGGCATTGTGATCAAGTCATGGTCTGCTAGACCCAATACCTTTGTCCGTGGCAATGAGCAAGCCAGAGTCGAACTTTTGCAAGATACATCTCAACGAGATCCCAGAACTGGGAACCACATTCGGAATGTTCAAATGTTTCTTTGGCACCGACTTCGACTGCGTAGATCCGGAGTACGGTACGCCAACCTTCGCCTTCGACTGCCTGGCGACGACAAGTCCTCATATGTCCAAAGAAACCTCAAGCATTTCGTCGGCGAGAAAATGCCACCACGAACTTCCATCCAGACCTATGGACACAACAAGGAAATTGTGGTGATTCACATCGACCAGAGTAACGAGTTCTGAGGAGCACTTCCGAGATCAACCGAGACTCCGAACACGGCTTACGACAGTCGACACATTCCCCGAGCCGGACATCCATACGCAACAATGGGAGTTTTCCATACTTATCCGAATATCACCCATGGAGCAGCAAGGGGGGATTTCCAAGCCAGAATCATGCCACTTGTCACGACATACCAATCTGACGCAATCACGGGCGACGCAAACAAATCCGCCAACACTTTCAGACGATTGCAGTGGGTCTATATTCTGGAATTTGGACAACCACATCATGCAGACCTACCAGGACACATGGAACACGACAAGGGGGATGCCTATCAAAGAAAGAATGGATTAGGCAATCGTACGTCACCATCCTTACATGAAGACTGGATCTGGATGTGACCGAACATTTCCGGATTGCATGATGACGTTTGTATTTGGATGGGGAAAGACCGACATCCAAAATCGCTTTCGAAGATCCGAGTATGAGTCCATGACCGAAGGGGAAAAGAAGAAAATGCAGGACAAGACCACGCTAATCTTTTCCGATTGCCAGGTGACCTCAGCTGAGCGCTTCAAGCACATCACCAACGAGATGTTCCTGACACAGCCCGCTCATGCATTCGAGAGCAAACAACGAGACACCAAGAGAGCCAAGGAGCACAACCAGAAGAACAAGGAGAATACCTGCAGGAGCTCATGGAGATACAACAAATCCTTACAAGCAACCATGCAGTGAAAGCGACGAAAAGCTTTCAGAAGCTCTAAAAAGAGATCACACGAGAATTGCACCACGAATGACGACCAATTGATCCTCACCATCAGCAAGATTTTTCTGTGAGGTCAACAGTTTCACAATGATCCTGCATGTACATAGCATTGTACATCATCTTTTGCTACAAATAGGTATCCGCAACGAATACAGAGTTTCTTTTCCTTTTGCCAACAAGGACATTTCATCCGCGCTAAAAGGGACGAATGCTGTAATTTTAATTCTGACAAGATACGCATGTTATCTGTCACTGACTACATTCATGGCTACGGCACACACTTGCATGGCTACGGTCGAAGGCCAATACGCCAAAAGTAATTCAGTGCTGGAGATCATCAGAAATTTCTGTCTGTTTTGTGTGTTTTCTGGACCATTGATCTCCATGCAACACGTTGCCATTTTGGCTCAAGGCCTTTCATGTCACACCTCAGATGTACATAGCTCACTGAGCCATTGCATCCGTGATACAAATGCTAGCGGACCACTTTCAGGATAAACCACAAAACACAGTGTACCAGGGCTTAACCAGTATCAATCCATCAGTATGGACACTTGGAACTCTCCGGAATAGATCCAGGGCCACGACATAAAGACCCTCTACTACCACAATGTATCGGTTCCCTTCGCGGATAAGATACCCTGGCAGTGGGCCTCAAACCCCCCCCCTTCCCGCTCCGTGCGCAACGGCAGGTGGCCATCCCAGTTCAACGGGATGTTCTTGCGCCCGTCAGGCCCCCCAACCTGCCAAAGAGCTACATGAGCAGCGTGCAGAGTTGGAGAAGTGCAAATACCTACCTGACATTTACATGTTAATAGTATGTGGGCGATTAAAGAACAATAGGGCTCAGGGAAAACGAGGGCACGCATAGCCAGAAAATATCTTGCGACGAAGCATGTTGCAAACAAGTTATCCTGCTATTGCTTCACGGCAGGTTTCAACCCTTGTTTTTGTGCGCATTTCACGCATGAAACACGTGCAGGGTGCTGTTGCAGTCTGAGGCTCAAAGTTGCGGAGGGCGCTGCTGCGCTGTGCGGTTGGGTGCCAAGACTCAGAGTTGCGCAGCGCTCAGAGTTGCGTAGGGTCTGGTTGTGGGTGCTGCTGCTGCGGGGCGCCGTTGCGGTTGCGCAGAGTGCTGTCGCAGGCTCAGACTCAAAGTTGCGGAGGGCGCTGCTGCACAGTGCTGTTGCAGGGCGCGGAGACTCTGACTTGTGCGGTGCTGTTGTAGGGTGCTGCTGCGTGCTGCTGCAGCCCGAGACTCAGTTGCGCAGGGTGTTGCTGCAGGCTCTGCGCAGGGTGCTGCTGCAGGGTGCAAGGTGCTGCGGCAGAGTGCTGTTGAGAGTTGCTTGCCAGCCTTCCCGGAGGGCTTTCTTCTGGCTATCATTTCGCGTTGGCGTGGCACTGAGAGGTGAGAGGCGGCGCGTTAAGCAAATCCAGCAAAGCTCCCAATGTTGCAATATTATCTATGCAAATGTTGATCCACCAAAATAGAGGCGGCGCGTTCAGAAAACACTGTGTGTGCAGGGTTTGGCAAGCAAATTGTTGCTCTGCCGGGTGGCATAGCACGTGTGTCTCTGCATTGAAGTTGGCATCTTTAGTTCGTTGGCTAACAACACGTTTTTGCTATCTGGGTTCTATGCCGGTATATGTTGTATGGCAGTTGGCATCTTTGTGACATAGTGCTGGGGATGCTGGTGATGCCTATAATGCTCTGCTGCTGCTGGATTCTGACAAAATCTGGGCTGTGTTTCCCGAGATTTGTCCCAAGTACATCCTTGATCTGCTAGCCCCCTTGCATTCTAGTCGCTTGCAAGGTGGAAAAGGAAGCACAACAGAAAGGTAGAACAGGCGGGTCAGCCAGCTGTCAAGGTGATTGCAAGTGTTGGCAAGACTTTTGTCTCATGCTTCCTTGAGACATCTTGAGACCCACATGCCAAGATGTGCAGGCTGGCTTTGCCAGTGTTCTTGTGGCCCCGCTGACACCCCCCAGATAGTGGCTACACATGTGCCTGCCTTCTTGCTTGCTGCCAGTTGGCCCAAGTTGTCCAAAACACGGACCTGGCAAGCGTTCCTATCGTTTGGCTGGAGCTCGTGCTAGATCCACATGCGCAAGGCTTGAGGGAACCATCTGAGCCCCTGGCAACATATTGCTGTGCCGGTCGGCTTGGCATGTCCAGCAGCTGCGTCACCTCAGCGGGCTCAGCTCGAGCACAGAGATAATAAAGTCAACGTCAAATGGATTCAAGGTGCATGTCAAGGGTCGGGCCTGCAGCGTCAGCTCGCGGCTCAAGCGCGGAGGTGCCGTGGTTTCGCCTCTCCAGCCCAAGGGTGGCGGCGGCGGCACCTCCGGCGTAGGCGTAGCACCTTGACTGGACAGCTGACTGCTTTGACACCGGCAGGCTTGGGCAAGCGAAGCATCGGTCCGAGGCAGCCGCCCAGAGAGAAGCTGGGTGGCGGGATGACCTTGCGCTTTCCCTTCCTTTCCCACATGAATGCCGACGAATGACGGCGTGCCTTGTTGGGCAGTGGTGCCTTGGAGGTTGGATGCACTGCGCTTGGCATCCTGCTGATTTCTCAGGGCGCCAGTCGCCAATGCCGCACCCAACAAATCAGCACCGCACCGCGTTGCCGACCCCTTGGGGGAATCCTGGCGGCGGTCCTGCACGATCAGAGTTGGCTTCCAAGGCTCGCTGCGTTTCACGCTGTCCTTGGGGTGCCAACGGCGGGCCTGTCTGGCGGCTGCGGCTTTGCGGGTCTGGGAGGTCCTGGCCACCCTCGAAGATGGTGAGCTCCACCTCAGCGAAGCTGCGGCGAAAATTTGCCCAGCCCAACCGTCCGGGAGCGTGGCCCCGCAAACAGGATGACTGCTGCGCTCGTCCTCAAAGCTGTAGGTGTTCTTTTTGGCTGATCGGGGGTCCATCCTGTGGCGCGGCATCTGGCGGGGCGATGGCATGATTCTCGGCTCCTGCTCAACGAGCAGCTGGCGATCGAGGACCCATCGTCAAACTGCAGCTCCATCGCCAGAATGACGCTGCCTGAGCTTGCGAAGCGGGTTACGACCTTACCCAGTCTTGTGCCAAGGCCCCTGACTGGTTTTCACACTGAGTGTGCCCTCCCTTTCTGTCAGGTTGAAGGTCTCCTGCCACTCCGTTCGATGCAGTCGGATCTAAGGTGCGGACTGCAGAAACGTCCTTGGTGTCCTGTGCTGGGGCCTTCCCTCCCAGCCTGCGCATCCAACTCTCACGAATCAAACCCACTCCGAGAGGCTCGGGCTTTGAGAGGCTCCCCAGCACGCGCTCATCATCGGCAATTTGGATGCGATAGGCTAAGGGCCGCCCTCCTTCGAACTTGCGTGGCCTGCCGCGTCAACAAACTCAACACACACAGACTACAGACACACAGACGCACAGAGAACACACAGAGACAGACACACACGGACAACAGACACGCACACAGACACACAGAGAACACACAGAGACAGACACACACAGACAACAGACACACACACACAGACACACAGAGAACACACAGAGACAGACACACAGACGCACAGAGAACACACAGAGACAGACACACACGGACAACAGACACACACACAGACACACAGAGAACACACAGAGACAGACACACACAAACAACAGACACGCACACAGACACACAGAGAACACACAGAGACAGACACACACAGACAACAGACACACGCACACAGACGCACAGAGAACACACAGAGACGGACACACGGACAGCAGACACACACGGACAACAGACACACACACACAGACACACAGAGAACACACACACAGACAGACACACACAGACAACAGACACACACACAGACACACAGAGAACACACAGAGACAGACACACAGACGCACAGAGAACACACAGAGACAGACACACACAGACAACAGACACACACGCAGACACGCAGAGAACACACAGAGACAGACACACACAAACAACAGACACGCACACAGACACACAGAGAACACACAGAGACAGACACACACACACAAACAACAGACACACGAACACAGACGCACAGAGAACACACAGAGACAGACACACACGGACAACAGACACGCACACAGACACACACACACACACAGACACAGAGAGAACACACAGAGACAGACACACACAGACAACAGACAACAGACACACACACAGAGACACACAGAGAACACACAGAGACAGACACACACGGACAACAGACACGCACACAGACACACAGAGAACACACAGAGACAGACACACACAAACAACAGACACGCACACAGACACACTGAGAACACACAGAGACAGACACGCACAGACAACAGACACACACACAGACACACAGAGAACACACAGAGACAGACACACACACAGACAACAGACACACACACACAGACACACAGAGAACACACAGAGAACACACAGAGACAGACACACACAGACAACAAACACACGTACACAGACGCACAGAGAACACACAGAGACAGACACACACAGACAACAGACACACACACACACAGAAAGACAGAGAACACACACAGACAGACACACACAGACACACAGAGAACGCACGGAGACAGACACACACACACAGACAACAGACACACACACACACAGACACACAGAGAACACACAGAGAACACACAGAGACAGACACACACAGACAACAAACACACGTACACAGACGCACAGAGAACACACAGAGACAGACACACACAGACAACAGACACACACACACACAGACACACAGAGAACACACAGAGACAGACACACACACAGACAACAGACACACGCACAGACGCACGGAGAACACACAGAGACAGACACACACAGACACACAGAGACACACAGAGACACACAGAGACACACACAGACACACACACACAGACACAGACACAGACACAGACACACACACAGACAACAGACACACCCACAAACACACAGAGAACACACGGAGACAGACACACACGGACAACAGACACACACACAGACACGCAGAGAACACAAAGACACACGGACAACAGACACACACACACACAGACACACAGAAAACACACAGAGACAGACACACACAAACAACAGACACGCACACAGACACACAGAGAACACACAGAGACAGACACACACAGACAACAGACACACGTACACAGACACACAGAGAACACACAGAGACAGACACGCACAGACAACAGACACAGACACACAGAGAACACACAGAGACAGACACACACACACAGACAACAGACACGCACACAGACACACAGAGAACACACAGAGACAGACACACACAGACAACAGACACACGCACACAGACGCACAGAGAACACACAGAGACGGACACACGGACAACAGACACACACGGACAACAGACACACACACAGACACACAGAGAACACACAGAGACAGACACACACAGACAACAGACACACACACAGACACACAGAGAACACACAGAGACAGACACACACACAGACAACAGACACACACACAGACACACAGAGAACACACAGAGACAAACACACACAAACAACAGACACACACAGACACACAGAGAACACACAGAGACAGACACACACAGACAACAGACACACATACAGACACACAGAAAACACACAGAGACACACACAGACAACAGACACACACACAGACACACACGGACAACAGACACACACACAGACACACAGAGAACACACCGAGACAGACACACACAGACAACAGACACACACACAGACACACAGAGACCACACAGAGACAGACACACACAGACAACAGACACACACACAGACACACAGAGAACACACAGAGACAGACACACACACACAAACAACAGACACGCACACAGACACACACACAGACAACAGACACAGACACACACACACACAGACAGACAGAGAACACACACAGACAGACACACACAGACACACAGAGAACACACAGAGACAGACACACACACAGACAACAGACACACACACAGACACACAGAGAACACACAGAGAACACACAGAGACAGACACACACAGACAACAAACACACGTACACAGACGCACAGAGAACACACAGAGACAGACACACACAGACAACAGACACACACACAGACACACAGAGAACACACAGAGACAGACACACACACAGACAACAGACACACGCACAGACGCACGGAGAACACACAGAGACAGACACACACAGACACACAGAGACACACAGAGACACACAGAGACACACAGACACACACACACACAGACACACACAGACACACACACAGTTAACAGACACACACAGACAACAGACACACACACAGACACACAGAGAACACACAGAGACAGACACACACGGACAACAGACACACACACAGACACACAGAGAACACACAGAGACAGACACACATGGACAACAGACACACACGCAGACACACAGAGAACACACAGAGACAGACACACAGAGACAAACACACATACAACAGAAGCACACACAGACACACACACACGGACACACACACACACACAGACACACACACACAGACACACACACACAGACACACACACACAGAGACAACAGACACACACACACAGACCCACAGAGAACACACAGAGACACACACAGACACACACACACACAGACACAGACACAGACACAGACACACACACACACACAGACAACAGACACACCCACAAACACACAGAGAACACACGGAGACAGACACACACGGACAACAGACACACACACACAGACACGCAGAGAACACACAGACACACACGGACAACAGACACACACACACAGACACACAGAGAACACACAGAGACAGACACACACAAACAACAGACACGCACACAGACACACAGAGAACACACAGAGACAGACACACACAGACAACAGACACACGCACACAAACACACTGAGAACACACAGAGACAGACACGCACAGACAACAGACACACACACAGACACACAGAGAAAACACAGACACACACGGACAACAGACACACACGCAGACAACAGACACACACACACAGACACACAGAGAACACACAGAGACAGAAAAACACGGACAACAGACACACACACAGACACACAGAAAACACACAGAGACAGACACACATGGACAACAGACACACACGCAGACACACAGAGAACACACAGAGACAGACACACACAGACAACAGACACACACACACACACAGACACACAGAGAACACACAGAGACAGACACACACAGACAACAGACACACACACACAGACACACAGAGAACACACAGAGACAGACACACACAGACAACAGACACACACACACACAGACAACAAACACACACACAGACACACAGAGAACACACAGAGACAGGCACACACAGACACAAACACACACAGATACACACAGACACACATAGACAACAGACACACACACACAGACACACAGAGAACACACAGAGACAGACACACAGAGACACACACACAGACACACACACACAGACACACACACAGACACACAAACAGACAACAGACACACACACAGACACACAGACAACACACAGACACACAGACAACACACACACACAGAGTCAGACACACACACACACACAGACACAGACACACAGACACACACACACAGACACACACACACACACACACACACAGACACAGACACACACACACACAGACACACACACACAGACACACACACACAGACACACAGACACAGAGACACACAGAGACACACGCACAAAGACGACAACAGAGACACACAGAGAACACACAGAGACAGACACACACAGACAACAGACACACACACAGACACACAGAGAACACACAGAGACACACAGACAGACAACAGACACACACACAGACACACAGAGAACACACAGAGACAGACACAGAGACAGACACACACAGACACACAGAGACATACAGAGAACACACAGAGACAGACACACACACACACAGACACGCAGACACACACACACAGACACACACACAGACACACACACAGACACACACACACACAAACACACACACAGACACACACACAGACACACACACACACAGACACAAAGACACAGAGACACACACACAGACACACACAGACACACACACACACACAGACAACAGACACACAGACACAGACACACAGAGAACACACAGAGAACACACAGAGACAGACACACACACACAGACAACAGACACACGCACAGAGAACACACAGAGACAGACAAACACACAGACAACAAAAACACACACAGACACACAGAGAACACACAGAGACAGACACACACAGACAACAGACACACATACAGACACACACAAAACACACAGAGACAGACACACAGAGAACAGACACACACACACACAGACACACACACAGACACACAAACACACAGACACACACACAGACA